>MU831589.1:0-147561 GCA_029204225.1 Diphasiastrum complanatum
GTCATATCCTCAGAGATGTACTATAATCATTTTTATCCACTTAATTTGACTTTATGTATGATTTTACATTTTTTTTTTAAATATGTCCTTGTAATATTTGCAGATTTCAGAAAAAGAAATGGCATCCGAAATTGAATATGATCCAAAAGAGGTAACTATACAAATTTCATTTCCACTTTAGACTCGTAGATGTCTTTTCTCGCAATAACTACATTATCAAATTCATTGTTTTTAGTTATTCCGAAAATTGAAAGCCGAGGTGTCCTCTTCGAAGACTTCTCCTGAAATACCATCATCCACGAAAAAAATATACACAACAACAAAACAGATGTTCTTATTGACCTCCTGTGGTGTCGATCCAAACACCTACAAGGAAGGCTTCCAAACAAATTTAACTCTAAGCAGGTTCATTGAACAAAAGAAGCACGAAAGAGATCGATACATCAATGAATATCATGGAGATCCAATTGAAGGTATATTCTATTCTTATTCTTTTGTAATTTTATAACATTTTGTTTTCTAACTGTCCATTTTTAATCATCTAGTACAGAGATTATGAATGTTAAATAGATCTTTTGAAATGTCATTCTTATTTCAGGGTTTTTAAAACATCTATATAACATATTCTCCAAAAACATCCCTGCAACAATCACAACGAATCGACCAGCAATAAAACATTTCGATGCTATGCTAAATACGGCTACAAGATTCCAATTGATGATTGGAAAGACATGAGTCGTGCCGATCTAAACGCAATCACAATGGATTTGGGGAAAGAATTGGGCCACTTGTCAGATGATGGTACGAAGCTAACATATGGCCCAATTCAAATTGACACGGTTTTGGAGATTCTCGAAAGTGAAGTTTCTGCAATGATCACTGACCCAGTAAGTGTGTATTGCCATCTACATTTTCATATGTGTGATTATAAGTAACCATTTTAACTCATTACATATTAATACAAAATTTCTTGCAGGAAGAAACTTCTCGATCGACATTGCCATCTACATGCAGTACGCAGGTCAATATACAATGATCTTCTTCTTCATTTATAAGCTTTCCATTAAACTAATACGATTTCCGGTTGCAGGAAACAACATCAGCAAAAAAAACGTCCAAGATCAAATATTCAATCTACAAAATAGAATGCAAAAAAACCCATGGTGTCTACATCGGCCAAACATACAATCTACAACGCCGATTGCAACAGCATGCAAGGCTACCACCCAAATCCCGTGATACATTTCTTTTTTAATCTCGCATGCCTTTGGTATGTACCTGCCAATTAAGCTTTTGGCTTGTTGATTTCAGATTTTTCTTTGTTTTTATGCTATATGTTACAACAACTTGGTTTCTTGCAAATTGTAATTCTAACAATTTTAGATACATTTTTTTTAAACTTTCAACGTTCTTGATTTTTGTTGCGACTCTTACAATGAGTCAATAGCCTCGTTTTTTGCAACTTAATGCAAGCCTAGAAAATGAACTATTTGTGTATGCAATTGACTAAGGGTGCTTATACGAATCTAAAAATAGTATAATAACATGATTTCACATGTGTAAACAAAAATCATGTCAAGTTTATTTACAAATTTTAGGTCTAAAATGCTAAGATAGCTAAGTGTAAATCGACAATTTTTTACACTCCCTCTTCAACTATACTTTCAGGTCATAACTTTGATCTATCTTAAGAAATAATTCCTACTTAAGAATATTCCTTTTCTTTAAACATCTATAAATTTTAAAATGAAAGATTTCATAATCCATAGAGAATAGTGTCCATATTGGATGCTACACTATTTCTTACATTAATTTTACATATCAAGATGAAAATACAACATGAAAAAGTACATAGAATCATAATGAATGGGTTCCTCATGCTTCCACCTTTGATATCTTTGTAAAATAGCAACATGTGTGAAATACAAAATATGAATGAGTGTTTGCTTGTTTCCTCCATATTGCAATTGATTCGAGATGATTGCAACATGAAATGCCATAAATGAGCCGCCATTGCTAACTTGCCATAAAAGTTCTTCAAACCTTTGAAACCTATGAGTAAATACATGCCATAATGATTCTTCCTCTACTCTTTTTTTTTTTAAAAAAATACCAGCTTATCAACAAGATCCAAAGGATGCTTTCAATGATTCTAGTTTCACCAAAACTTGGCAATTTCCACACATTGACATGTCCTTGCTCAATCATGAAGTAAGATCATTAAAGTAGGATAGAAACAAACTTCCTTGTTGTCTATTTGACCTTACTTAAGACTTCAACAACCTACAAAATTAGATCTTGATGCTTTTGAACATTGCATTCCATCTCAATGGCTTTTTCTAATTCCAAATTGTCAATTCCCACTTGGAGTATTAGCCTCGTGATCTTCCTCAAGAACATCATGACCCTTGCTCAATAACATACTTCCAAATCCAAGCTTCCTATCCAGTGCATGAATACATTTCCAACAAAAATGCCCTTTTTACATGAAGGGTCTTCTTTAATCCTATCATCAAGTGTGATGTTGACATAGCAAGCACAGGCAAATATTTGTCCCTCTTTTACTTGTCAAGCAAACATCACTACCAAACTCAACTTTAAGACCCTTGTAGACCTGTTGACTCACACTAAGAGATTATTACTTATGGAAGGAATGAACAAAACATTCTCTAAATTGACGTTCCTATTTGTAGAGAAAGAAATAGGAATTGTTCCAATGCCCTTTGTGGCACATTCATTGGCCGTGGTAGATGATCTTCCTTTCACCTTCATAGGTCATCAAGGTGGGGAAGAACTTGTGCCTTGTCATGTGAGAGTATGCTCCACTATTGATATAGCATGAATCAATATCACCCACACCAAATAGCAAGCTAGAAGACATCACAAGAGAACCACATGCATTTTGTTCATCTTATTTAACGTGAGATTGTCTCTCCTTGATTTATGTTCCTTTTAAAGCATTCACTAGCAAAGTGTCCTTCCATGCCACAATAAAAGCCCTTGAGCTTTGACTTCTCTCTATGTGACTCGTTACACTGACTCCTTCCTCCATGATGACATTTCTCAGCTGGAAGTCTTGATGTGGGTGGAGCTCCCCTTCTTTCCTCCCAAGTTTCTGCCCAGCCTTAGGACTTGGTTCTCAATAGTATAAGGAAGGTGCTTCTGTTCCAGACCCTGGAAAGCCCACAACCCTTTCCCTCACGTCCGTGCTTGCATCCTCTGAAAGTTGTCTCAACCCCTGGTGGAGCACGTTCCCTTTTGTGCCGACCGTTCCTATGTGCAACCTATCATCTTCAAAGGGCACCCAGACTCTTGCTACAGATGCCTTCGTCTTGGCCATGCTATGGCAAATTGTCCCCCTTCCTGCTCGTGCTCGACGCTTGCCTCACAACGCATGCCTACTCCCTTCATGTCAGAGACAATGGTTTCAAATCCACCAGGGTCGACATCGAAGGCTGTTTCGGCCGTGTCTACTCTGCCTCCTCTCCTGGCTACACCCTCGGATGCATCTGAATGGTCAAGTCGACCCTCCCGGTAGTCAGTGCAAGTGTCTGCTGCAACTCAAGAGGCGCCCCTTGGTTCTGGGCTAGCAACTGAGTCTACCCTGTGGGCAACAGGCTTCAGTGCCCTCTGCTTTGTTGTCCTCTTCCGTTGCTACGGAGCCTCTAGTTCAGTTTCCCTCAATAACACTCAGACTCCCCCAGATACGCACCACGTTTCCAATCTTCAGTCTGTTGTAACAACCCGATGGGCTGATTATCCTGACGAGCAAGTTGTTGCTCTGTTGCAACCACCTGTTGCCTCTTCACAGGGGCTTATTACCTTCGACTATATCAGCGCCCTTGTTGTCCATGGCAGCCCGCACCACCCCGGCTTCGCAAATGGCTCTTTCAGCTTCCCAGCCTGCAAGGGTACCTGCTGCAACTATCACCAAGAAGCGCTCCACGGCTATCAAATTTTCGCCCTCTCACAATGCTGAATACTTCCTACAAGATCTTGGCTAAAGCTATGGCCCGTCGTCTGTCTCTCCTCCTTCATTCCCTCTTTCTTCTACGCAGTTCAAATTTGTCAAAGGCCGTAACATCATGGATTCTATCCTCAATGTTTGGATGGCAACGGATTCACATGCTGCCTCGACTGTTCCTTCTCTTATCCTCCGCTTGGATCTTGACAAAGCCTTTGATCAAATCAGTTGGGACTATATTTGGGCTTCTTGCCAAGCTTTTGGCTTTCCTTCCTCCTTTTTGAATTTTGTGCGTGCTCTTTATCACCTTTTTTAATGGTTGTCTTTCTACTAATTTTGCCCCTACTTGTGGCATTCGGCAAGGTTGTCCCTTTTCACCTATGTTGTTCGCCATAGCCACTAAACCCCTGTCTTGGGCCTTCCATGAAGCGACCTCGCTCTCCCGTATTTCCCCAATCTTTTTTCCTATGGGGCCGCTCTCACATCAACTCTTTGCTGACGACGTTACTCAACTCTCCCTCCTCTCCGAACCTCATGTTACCCATCTCCTGTCACTCTTTACTGAATTTTGTTATTGTTCTTCCTCTCTTTTAAACATTTGGCAATTTGAACTTCATGTTATTCACACTTCGGTGCCCACCTGGGTCTCCTCTCTAGGTTTCCGCATTGTCCCCCATGGCACGATCACCCGACTATTGGGCATTCCTTTCGATATTCATATGTCTTCTGCTCAACGTACTCAATGGTTCCTTCGCTCGTTTTCTGACAAACTTGCCACTTGGGAACCTCATTTTATGTCCTTTCCCTCACGGGTTCTAGTCGTCCGCCACATCCTCTCTGCTCTGCCCTTCTCTTCTCTCTTCGTTGCCACGATAGCCCTGCATGACACTCTTGCTAAGGCCCTCTGGTGCTTCCTATGGGCTGGCAAGCGTCCTATTTTTCCCTGATCAGTGTGTTCACCACCTACTGCGGATGGAGGCCTAGGCATTCCCGACCCTGCTATTAAAAACTGTTCTTTGATCCTTCGTCGTCTTTTTTCCCTTGCTCTCCTCTGTCAGCATTGGCATGTTTTTCTCCTTTCCTTTATGGCTTCTTCTGTTGCGGTGCCACCAATCTTGGTCATATTCTTGCTTTCAATTGCTAAGGACCTTTTGACTAACCTAGCTCGTCTCTTACTTCACTTTCGCTCCTTCATTTCGTGAAGAGATGACTCCACCCTCCCTTCCTCGAAATCCATTTGGACTTCATCTCTTTTTTCGACTAATGCTCAGCCTCTTTTCCGTTCTCATCCCCATCTTTCCCTTTCATTAGCCACTAAAGGCCTTCTCTCCCTTGCAATTGGTAAAGGTTCGTCCTTCCTCTGTTCTTTCTTTACCTGAACGTCAACTGATTTTCCTGGACACTTCTTGTGCCATTCCGATTCATATAACTCAAGTCTCGCCCTTTGATCTTTCAGGATGGTACCCCCCCTCACTTGTTCTCTCTTTGATTATTCCTCTCTGCATCGTCGTTAATTCCCTTCCCTTTTCCCGGATTATCATAACCGTCTCTGAACGGCCTCTCATTTATTGCCTATATGGCGCTGCCGCCTTAAAACCGCCCCCTCTCTACCTGTAGGAAAGCTACAATACCTTGCCTACCGTATTCTTACCAAATCCTTACCTTTACTTTCCAAATGGCCCTTTCTTAATGATTGTCTTTGCCCACTTTGCTAGTTGTCTAAAGAAACGGTGGAGCACTTGTTCCTTCATTGTCATCGCCACCTTTGGCTGGAATGAGTAACATATTCTCGACTTGGGGTCTCACTTTATCTCTAGACATTGACACTATCCTCCTGTGGGACTCCCTTCTGACAGACTCCTCTACTCTCACTTTCTAGCATGTGTGCAAGTTGGCAATATTGTAAAAGATTTGGACGACAAGAAATCAACAGGTCTTTGAGGGGGACCCCCCTTCTTTGTCTGCGGCGACTTGTATTCGACTTGCTATGTTTTTTAAAAATACTACTTAGGTTAGTTTTAATTTGCTACCCTGCGTGGTATGCTAGCTCGGTGGCCTTTGGGCTTTGGAAAGTACTTATGGACCTCAAACAATTTTTGGCCATGAAGTCATTTTATGTACTTGTAATTTGTGAATATATGATAGTGCAATTAAGCTTTCAAAAAACAAAAACACATAGGCATGGATACTAGCATTGCAAAAAATATGGGTTGGATATTCTACCATCTGTGGAGGGCTTGTGAATACTGCATCATTGATAAATGGCATTGAAGTAACACTCATTTTCATCTAGAGTTTCTCTATCAATTATAATAATATCATTCGAAAAGGGATTTCATCGATGACCCACTTTGGTCATGAAACATTCTATGTAATTCTTGCACGTGGAGTTGTATTTAAGCAATATGCATGCCTAGGTGCTATCTTAAACAAGATGAAATTGTGCCATCAAAGGATTGCAAAAGATCTAACATAAATTTCTCTATAATACTGAGCTTACAAAAATCACAATGATATGAGTGGATGAGTCATGAATTAAAAAAGGTCCCATAAAAGCACATTTAAAAATCAAAATAGAATTATGATCAAGCAATAACACATTTTCATCACCTTTGAGCATTGTCAGATCAACAATGTCTAATGAATTCAGATCGATTCCGACTGTAGGTACACTTATATGGCATGAGAAAATCACTTTTTTCTATTAGACTGGCCCTCATTACATATACAAACAAGAATATTGTATGAAGATTTTAGTCACAAAAAGGAGTCTCAAAAAAGATTTAGAAAGATTGATTAAGATGAGTAAAAATTTAGACAGTAGACAGCTTCAACAAAATCCTGACCATCCAACATGTGAGTCTAGAAGCCAAGTGACCATCCGTTCTTTTAGGCTCTACCTCTTAACTTTAATCAAAACATAGTGAATGATTTGTGTAGAGAGATTTATCTACCCTCACATCTTCAAATCAAAAAACGAAAATAGTACATTAATGATTACATTAAAAACTCACAAAAAGGCTAAATGTTGTAACAGCAATCTTGAAAAAACACTCACCCATCTGTCGAACAATTTATGCCTTCATTAGAAGATCATTATAATAGATTAACAGCTCAAATGCCACAATGTAACAAATAATTCTTTTGAAAACATTCAACATATCAATCAATTTGTGCCTCAAGTACAAACACATCATGAATTTTGAGTTCAACTATTTTGTGAGAATTTCAGGTCCTCTTGGACATTTTCTAATATGAAAGTTCTAGCTAAGAAGTGTCCCACAAAAAAATTATACATTAAAACCAACCTATCTTCGAGCTGATTTTGACTTCATCCACAATACAATAAGACAATGCAATCAAATCAGTCATGACAATCTTTCAAATTGTTTGAGTTTTCAAATTATATACATGAGTAAACAAACCAAAAAAAAATCAACAGCAAAACTAATACTCAAGTAGCATAAGTTTTGAATTCATCAATTTTAAGGACAAACTTCAAACATAATAATACTTCAATTACGCACTAATTGGACTTCTTGACAAATTCCTCAATTTTATGAAGTGATGGATTACACGTGTGGCAACTTTTGCCCATTTTCAGTTCACAGTGTGTTATTATTCTAGGGAGCATGGGCAGAAAATTCAAGTGCCATTCTACATGGCAGAATTTCACTCTGCAAAAATACATGCCTATTCCGCTTTATAATCTTCATGTGAGAATTAAACATATATAATCCATTATGCAGTGGAAGCCACCAAAAAAAACATTCTACCCCAATCAGACTCCCACAAATTTTAGGTGAGGGACATGGAGGCAAGGTCGACCCTAAAAATATTAGGAGTCCTTACCAGCTGAATGTCTTGTGCCCTAAGCCTTCCATAACAAGAGTTCTCAAGAGCATGTTTTTTAGCAATTTGAGAAAAAATCTGCTCATGAAACTGAGCTATGCAGCCTATAACCCCTATGGAATACACCATATCTTCTCAAATAAAGATATTGCAAACACTTCATCAATGGAAAGTTGGTAACATACAAAGGAAATACAAGGGCTCATTAAGGTGATAGATAAAAGGCTTTTGCATTAATCCACCCAAAACTTCATACATAATTTCAAAACAGATGTTCAACCTATTTTTTCCTCAATTTATTCACCAAAGATGGTGCTCATTCCCTTCTCTAAGTCATACAGAATATACAACAGACCGATATTTAAACAGCAACCTTACTCTGAAGGAATAAATAATGATACATCTACATACTGTACGTAACAACTACAAGCATTGTACAGGTATTCTTCAGAAAATTGCCTTTAAAAGTTTTGGTCGTGCAGTGAGAGCTATGTCACCGTAGGCTTCCACCTGCTCAACTCCAATATAATTCTGAGTCTTCAAGACCTGTACAAATATCATGATGTGAGGAATGCATTCCACCAGGCACTATGGCACATTTGCATCAAAGAGACACATTGTCAACCATTAAATGTTCACTTTCAAGCTTTAATCAGGACAGTGTAGATGTTAATCATATCCCAACTCACAACTCTGGTCAGAGAAGGAAAATTCTTTAAGCAGAGGAATTACCAAAGTCTCAAAAAACATTCTTGCAGCTTGCTTTTTACTTTTGTTCTTGAGTAGTTTGTCCAATGAGAGACTGCTGAATTGATGTTCTTGTGAACCCTTGACACCCACGTCTGCTGCTTTGAAAGCTCCTTGCAAAAACTCAGCAACAGCTCTGAAAGAAAAAGCTTGCGAACATCAGTCCTCAGCTTTGTAAGAGTATATAAACGTCTGAAAAGCACAGTTGTAAATTATATTCCCTTGGTTTTCAAACCCATCTGTACCATGTCACTATTCTCTTAAGCAATGCTGACCTGGTTCGGCTCGACCATCCGTTACTATCTTGGCCCATGACGTTTGAACCAAATTTTCTTGAACCCTCCAATGAATACATATCACCCAACAAATCACCATTTTCTGCAGAAGATATCAACAGTCACCTAATAGTAGAAAAAAACAATGAAATTGTCTCACAAATTTGTGCTTATAAAATTTTCAAGGCAACTGACAGTCAGTGATAAAGATTGCTAAAAGAGCATCATGCACCTCAACACCAAAAGTGCAAGGTAATGCAGAGTGAAACGGTAAAAAATCGCACCAAGGATGAAATGAATGAGCAAGGATGAGTGAGTACCTAGTGGAGCGGAATCAGCTAGAAAACTTAGGCCCTGCACGAATTGCACACAAACAATGTGATATAAAGATCTTGAACCTACACCTATCCTGATCCATTTTGTGGTTTAGAAAATGTGGCACTAAATTGACCCTAAATCACTAATATATCTTTAAGGTCCAGAAATTCAAAGGCATCTTGAGTTTATAACAGAATCTAAGCTCATTGAGAATACAACAAGCCCTCATAAATTTCGGCAACAAACGTTTCAAAGCAGACGAATACAATTTGTTTCGCTTAACGAGCTTGTTTTCAGCCAAAATACTTGGCTGGCACTCCTGTCATATTATCAAACATGTCGAATAAAACATAGTAATTTTTCCCAGGAAATGCATGATACAAATATAATGCCGATTTTACGATACTTACTGGTTGACTTGATTCTTCAACTGGTAACGTCACTGCTGCATATCCATTCTCTTCCCCATGATCAATGTATGGCAGAACTTCAATCGTCTGTGCTTCCAAAGTCATTTGCTCTCCTTGTCCTGCCATTGTCAGCACGGTTGTCTCTAAAGCCGCTACATTAACCTGCAGCTGGTCATGGTGAGCTAACTCGGTGCTTTGAGCGGCAACCGGTTGTAAGTCTTTTTCCAAAGCTGCTTCATGATTTTCTTCTTGATTCAACTCAATCCACATTGGGACTGTTGGAGAAGGCACCGGCTCTACCTCATTCGTGCCTGGTTGTAACCCACTTCTTGCTTCTGCAACTATCATTTTGAAATCTTCTCAGACTAAAATGTCCCTAAATTAACATAAAAGCATCACAACTAGAACAATTAACCAGAACTCAAACTCAGGGTACATAATTTGGCATATACAGATTAGAAAAAAAATTAATGACGAGCATCCTGGTAAGAGAAAAACATTCATAGAATTTCCAATAAACAACCTGGTGAAGTTGGCGGTTCACAGATCTCATTGTCGATGGTATTCACGTCGCCTTGCTGCCCAGCATCTGCATGCTCAGGAGAATGGTCAACCATGAAAGTTGCATCCACGCCCACTTGAGGGGTGCATGGCATACTGTTTGGAGGAGAAACAGTAGCATCGGCATCTCTTTCAATGACTGTTATTTGGTTATAAAGCTCATGCAACTCAGGACATAACCCTGAAAAGCACATCATTAGCAGAACGAGCTAATCAATCCAACAACCATGTTGACATCTTGCTTGGTCCACCTTTTAAGAGTCCAATCCAGTCCAAAATTTTATCACAAAATTGTTATGCTGCTTGCTTTTATGAATTAAGCCAAAAAATAGATGCAGTCATTGAGGTGGTAGATAAGCTAAGACACAACACATGCTCAGCTAATGACTACTTCGTACCATAAACAGATGCTTTCGGGAAAGTCTCCTTCATTCGATAATCACTTTCAATGCTCCACGTCTCGAAAAGAAGCACAGAAGCCTTTCTACGGATACGTCGTAAGTCTTCTGAGTTTTCCACTTGATGTTTCATAATGCTGCAAACAATAAATTGACCCTACTCAACACCATATTTAAAAGCATTTACAGGCAATAGGATGCTTCTTCAAATCAAATGAAACAAGAAACCCTAATGTTTATCACATCCCCAAGCAACTAACAACAAATTCCATAACAAGCATGACGACCATTCTGAAATACTACTCACAAGAAGAAAGTGTATTTGAAAAAAAGAGAGTGACAAAAGAATTAACAATGTCTATAGCACATCTACCAAACATGCCTCAAAGGATACAGGTGGAACATAATGTCAATACAACTTCCAACTTACAACAGGGAATTAGTTTAAAGTTAACAAACTTCCTTTCACTACTGCTTGTGGCCACTAAACTAGAGAACATCTATCTAGAAATAGAATCTTCTACACTGCACCATTGATTTTATTATGAAGTCAACCAGCTAAGTATAAAATTCTCAACATTCCTATTTGAGCATGAAACATACTTGCTCGGCAATACTGTTGCCGTGTCAAAATATTGTTGTCTCTTTCTCCTGGTCCCTCTAGCTCGACTTGGAACTGGTGTCTCAATTGGAGTGGCTGCCACTTGAATGGATGGAGTACCTCCTGAAAAGGCATACTATGTTGCATTTAGCATCTCTTGCACTTAAGAAACCTAACTTCTTGATATCCATGACAAGAGCACCAATCCAGAACCTAGAACAAACCTAAAATTGATGCTAAAATGTCATCATCTTCGGGAATAGCATCCAAGCCAGAAGTGGGTGGTGCTCCAACTCCAGGTAGAGGACTCAAGGAACCATCTTTAAACACAGAAGATTCATGAGCTTGTTCTTTATTCTGTTCAGGAAGTTCCTCGTCCTCCATCAGGAAAGCACCATCATCTCTACCTGTCAGTATTGGAGATTTGTCACCAATCAAAGGTTCTTGTACAAATGCAAACTCATCTGGCTCATCAAACCTAGGTTCCACTGCAGATCTTAGTTTCTCAACTTCGGGAATGTCATCTGCTGATATGTCCTCTTCAACAACTGCAATCTGCTCCACTATTTCAAGTTTGTCAGTTTCAGGAACATTAAGCTGCTCCTGTTCCAAAATTGCACTTGTAGATACATTAGCTTCGGTTTTATCAATAGCCATAGGAGTCAAGGAAGCAGCATTCTGCTCATCTGGATCCATCCCATCAGGAAAAGCAACTTCCAATGTGCGGTCAATATTTTCATCCATCTCGAAATCCATAGCCATTGGTGGAAGAACACTGCGAATACAAAAAGCTCAAATTAGGTTATTCGGTGAAGTTCAAAGAGTAAGTTTTCTGCAAAAGAAAATCGCAAGCAAACAGAGGTTCCTTTCTTTCAGATCAAACAAGAGTATTAGACATCATGAAAGTCGTCCTTTACATCGCCTTTTAACTCTAAACCCAACTTATCAGGACTTTCCCTACAAGTTCTTTGACAAAAATGAATGAGCTTATCTGCTTTTTAGTGCTTACTCTTCCTCCAGTGTTTGCATGGGGGAGGTCTGCCCCCTCCGAGGAATTGTAAAAAGCAATTCCTACAAAACACCAGATCAGCCCCAGGTCATGAAAGGTTTTCATAAATGCTGCATGATGCAATTGAGGATACTCAGTAGGTACTAGTTACCTTTTGAAATACCTTGTAATGCAAAGCAAAGAAAGTAAAACTATCACCTAAGCTGAACGTCCATTCTAAGAGATTAGCACATTAAAACCCGACAGTGAGATTTGACAGTCGGTTTTCGACATGCACAAATTCTCTCACAAATCAAGCAAGTTCACAATAAGGGGTCAATGCAACATTTGGGAAGGATGACAAGTAAGCCTCCAGGAAAAACATAACTAGTTTGAGAACTCTAGTTCAATGCACACATTTTATGATCACCACTACATCTGAAACTAATGCAGAACTTACCTTGTCTTGTTCATGACTTGCAAGATCATCTTGAAATTGTTCTGCACATTATCAATCTCAGAATTTTGAGCATTAGTCTTGATAATGATTCAGAATTCCAAAAATGTTGGATTCAAACTGAGAAATAGCTTATAATACTTAAAAAATAAAATTTCACCTAATCTTTGTTAGCAGCTAGAATTAGCACCAGGAGTATGGCATATGCTATGTCAAATTCAATATGCTCAATATATTTGCACAAGAAACACGCTTACCTTCTACTTCTCGCTGCGGAGCCAAAAAAAAAGCTTCTAGTAATGGGTCGTGAAGAGTGATCTGCTCACGTTCTGTAACGTGAAGATCAAAGTCACTGCATTATAATCACAAAAGTAGTAAGAAACTTACTATATTACACCTCTGACCTTCAAGATGTTCTAACTTCTACCCACACAATTTAGCTGCACAGAAGCAAGCACAATCAATTCACTAGGACATCCTTTCTACCAAGATAATAACTTGACATGCATTTTTTAATCTCAAGGTCAAACTGACCTCAGTTTTTATTAGCCTGAAATCTGTACATCATGAACAAATGCCAATACAAAAATACACTACATTCTTATCACTCACATATCCTGATTTCCTACTGGACAAGCCCAAAGCAAAAAAAAAACTCTTACGCCTCACTGTAGAAGACCACATCTTCCAAACACCTAATAGCATTGTGCTCAATTGAAGAGCCTCAGAAATAGTCCTGACAATTGAGTGCATGGCCATTACCTTCCCCTTCGTTGGTTAAAAGACATCATAAAAGTTATCATGTGAACCTACCAAGCAAGAAGTAACAAAAGCTTACCCATGAAATCCTTCCTGATAAGGAATTACATGAGAATCATCAAAATCAAATGTCTCAGGGAGTGTGATAACATGAAATGGTGCTCTCGCAGCTTCAGGAGGAAGATCCACAGCTCCAGAATGAAAAGCATGCTTGATTTTCACTAATGCTTCACTACAATCGTGATACAAGTAATTGACCTTTCGTGCATAAATCCTTACAACTCCAAGTAACAGGTGCCCTGATAACCTCAATGCTATTGGGACCTCCGAAAACAAGATCGAGTCTTCATCGCCATGATTCAGAAAAGAAGTTTATGTTAGTGTGCACTCACAAAAGTAACTCTCTCCCTCTCTCTAACATTCGGTCCAAGATATCTAAAATCCCCATGAGTCGAAATGGCAAATTTGAAAATGTAATTCATAAAATAACATACCAACAGAAACGCTAATGTTGGTCTCATTCACTTGACTCTTTCTGAGCTTTTTTTCTAGATGAGCAGCAATCCAGACAGTGCCCAGTGGGCCTTTCTTGGACAAAATTAAGTGAGAGTAAAACATTTTAGATGATCAATCCTCTGAAAATAGCTATACCACTTATAGAACAAACCGAATAACAAAGGGCCTGCAACCAAAAGACCACAACTCAGAACTGAAAGAAATTATAAAATCAACTTCAACAATTATGGAGAAGTGAAACTTAAAAACACAAACTTCATTGTTAAGCTTCGTAGTATAACTTCTAAGAGACTGCAGCACTTAAGTTGGCCTGAGAAGCTAGATAAAATCTGCAAGAAATATAATGACCAGATACATTGTCAAGCATTCACTTAAGATTAGCCACAGGCTCGCCTTAACCCCAGTGCTTCATGCTAAACAACAACAAATTCCATTTTATGTATACCAAGGTAATTGAACAAAATGCTGTAAGCTATGAAATACACGCAAATTTCTCAAATCAAATTGTTTGATTACTTTGAAGTTCAATGCAGAAAAATTTGATTAGCAGTTTCCGCTACAAAGTATGAGACGGTTCTGATCAACTAATAACCTCCATCTAGGCATCTTAAACGTTTGCCACAGTAAAGATGTTATAGATAATAGATAAGCAGCAAAGTTGCGTTATGTTCTAGTATAGGCACGGAGGTGAACATGTTTGTGAATGCCTTAAAGCAGCAACACAGTTGAAAAAATTTGTGGTTCAAAAGGTGACGTGCTAGTACATGACCAAGCTTATAACCTGTTTTCCAAAAAAGGAAGTAAAAAATGCTTAACAAAGACCGGACTCACTGAAATTTCAGAGCTGCTTACTAAATTCTACGAAAACAATGAATAAACAGAAGTCGTGAATTGCTCACGGAAAAAAACCGAAGGCCCCGCAATCCACCAAATGCCTTATGTGAATTTTTCAAAGAAATTTATGCAGAAGGGCCCAAAAGGCTTGAACAAGAGTCCAAGCATCTAACAAGGGACCAAAAGAAACGAAAACTAAATAGAGAGCATTGCAGAAAGGAAAATATACATGATTTTTGAAATATGACGAATTCACCAAAACATCGAATAGAATTTTTTTTTAGGTGCTCACTGAAAAGAACAGATGTTTAGCCCGCAAACCACCACTTCCTGATGCGAATTTGAGGAAAGAACTTGCAAAGGCCAAAAGAAAAAAGGAAGCAAAAGTAGAGAGCAATGCAGGAAGGAGTTGCAACCAAAAAAGGCTTTTGGGAATGCAAATTGCAGCTATTTCAGCTACGCAAATTTGGTGCAGTATTTGGGTCCATTCATAGACAGCTAAGCTCCAAAATTTCACCAAGACATCAAATAGACACAAATTATGAAGTGCTCACCGAAAAGTAGAGATATTTATGCTACAAGCCACCAGTTTCTGGTGTGAATTTTCCAAAAATATACCCCAAGGCCCAAAAGCAAGGAAGCCAAGCGAAGAGCAATGCAGGCAAGAAAGGTTCTCTGGGTATCGAACTGCAGCTATTTATACTATGCAGATTTCCTGCAACCTTTAAGTTTATTCAAAGATACGTATCTGTGCTATGAAACTCGAGAAATTCTACCAAAACACAAGTTTTAAAAGTACCCACCGAAAAGCAGAGATGTTTAGCCTTGAAGCCACCGATTTCTGAAGTGAATTCGCCAAAAGAATACGCAAAAGGACCCGACAAGGCCCAAAATAAAGGATTCCAAGCACAAAGCAATGCAGGAAGAAAATGCAGGTTAGAGGGAGCCCTCTTGGACATGAAAAGCACAGCTACTTGTGGTATAAGCACATGCAGAAGAAGAAGTGGTGATGGAGGTGTGCAGATGGAGCAAAAGCAGGTAGCAGAGCAGAGACCAGAGGCAGAATCAAAGCAGGGCAGCCACAGGAGGTGGGAATCTGGTGATAAAAGCAACAGCAGAAGCCAAAGCGAGCCAGAAAAACAGAGAGAAATCGAAGCAGCAGCAGTAGAAGAGGGAAAGAAAGATCTTTTTCTTCGTTTCCCTCGTCAATTTTTGAAAAGCCGAAGGCTTTTCGCGGGGTTACGACGACGCCCGTCGCCCATGCAAATGCAACCGGCTACGCCGGTCCACCCCCCGGCCCTCCCCATTCCCCGCTCGCTCCCACCGGCCCCACCCGGTGGATCGTACCGTCACTGGCAGCTGGCGGTGGGTGGCAGGCCAGGTGCTGGTACTTAGCTTCTCCTTGACGCTGCTGGAAGGCAGCCATTGGGAATTAAGATCAGAAATTAATTAATTAATTAATTAATTATTATTAGATATAATAATCATGAACAAATGTCCAAATTCTTACTATTTTGGATAATCAGAGAGATAAGATGTAATTATAAAAGCAATTAAGACGTGGACCCAGGGGTCACCCACCCCAATTACATCAACATTCAACACCCTCCTTCCTATCACCTTGAGGGCCTAAGCCCTTCGGCATAGGTCCATACGACATTGCTTATTTTTAATTTTTAGTCGGAGCTTGATGCCAGGGTGGAGCTAACTTCTCCCAACTTCTCGAGCCTCTGGCAAGCCTCAAAATGAGATGGTGACAGAGTTCAAGCACACGAAAACTCTCTCTCAGCACATCATGTAGACGATGAATGCCTAGGTCATGTGTAATCTTGCTTCTTTTGTGCCATACAAGTCAAGCATGCATTTAGCTCATTCCTTGATGTGGGGTAGCAAAAGCTATTATGACAATTTGTTAAAAGTAGAGGAGTTGTTTTTATGGTGGTTTTAGCTTAGATTGCAAGTCCCATTGCGTGGCCCTTTTACTTGTCGCCTTTTTTTTTTAACTTTGGCAAGTGAGTTCAATGGCAATGGACCACCAATCTTTTAAACTTGGCTTGCAAGTGCTAAATGAAGGGTTGCAATTTAATTGGCCAACCCTCCAATACCATTGGTTTTCTTATTGCCCTTAGCAACTCAATTATGCAAGCAACGTCTCCAGGTCCAAATAATGGGTTTTAAAAGGTCTCATGCCACCTCCTGCATGGTGACAACTCAAGGTAAGTCTAAAAAGGGGAAGGAGAACCCATGAATTAAAACATCAAAATGACCTTCTATTTTTGTTTTTCATTTTTTATATTATAATCATTGTTTATTCATTTTTTTCTTTGTCGCGGTAGTGATAAGCTATTGTGACAATTTGCTAAAAGCTAAGGTGTCACTCTCAAGTGAATTTGAACATTAAAATGAGATTTATTGATTTTTTTATTCTTCTAAAATGCAATTTAATCATTCAACAATGTAAGTGCCCTTCTTAAGACAAAGTTTCTCATGATGTGTACATCACCTTGTTTACTACTTCAATGTATCTTGAGCACACATGTCAAAGATTATTGTGATATTTCATATCACCTTGGCTCTAATTTTGAGTGCCCAATAGATAAGTGCAATTTTGTCCAATTTTTAATAAATTACAAAATACTTGACATATCAACTTTCTAGAGTGCCCAAATCGTATAGGGTCGATTAGTATATGCCTTCAATGATTGGGAAAAATAATAGAATGATTCTACATAATAGGGAGAGTGAAGACTGATCCTAGAACATGGCTTAAACCAATAGATCAACGTAGAATGATAGCCAGTTCAACTACCATTTAGTGTATTGAAGACATTGATGATGAGTGGATTTAAGGATGACACACAAACCGAAAAGCTAAGTAGCCTTATTCAATTTCTTTAACTCAATAATCGATTGTTCAAGTGAGGAATCTTCACTACAATTTGACATCGTCCATGAGACAAGATTTAAGTCGCACAACAATGATTTCAAAAGTGAACCCAATGATCAGGCCCTAGAAACCCCGCGCTCTATGATCTAGCTCCAATAATTGTCTCAAAAAACTTTATTGGAAATCATGACTCTAAAATAATCTAGGTCAATTACGTGATTATGCTTGAAGAAGGCCAAGAATATATAGACAATTTGACCTTCCACTATTTTGATCTTGTGATATATTGTCTACCGCTCATATCAATGAGCACAGTGTATTCGTGAAATAGCAAGCGCAAAGCAACCCTAGAGCTAGAATTCAATGATCACGCCACCACATAGACCAAAATGCATATCGAGGGATCCGTAGTGAAGACCAATATAGGCACAAAGACGGTTTTTGGCTAGATATGTCATTGTGGGATGACAATGAGAAATCTATCCCGGCCAAACTTTCTATGATTATGACCCCACCTAGGCCATGTTGGATTAGTCTCCTTCTTACTAATCGACTAATCGGTTTTAATCTTCATCCATTGTTTATCCAGTTCTGCGGATTCTTCCGTGTCATTACACAGTCTACAGATTTACAAGTGTTTATACACAATTTGTAGAAATACATGGAGTTTGACAACAGTGTCTCAATTTTTGCCTGTCAGGAATCTCGTGGAAAAATGCAGTGTCGCCTTTTTCGCATTTTTCGCTTGTCATGATTTGCAGAGTTGCATTTTTTGCTTTTTCCAAAGTGCCTCGAATGTTAAGGAAATGACTTTGGCAATGTGTGGGACTACCCCTAATGAGATTTAAGGACACTCTCGGGGTTTTTGCAAAAAGCCAACACGGTCGCAAAAATTAAAGGACATTGTCGGGTTTTTTGCAAAAAGCCGACACTGTCGCATTTTTGCGACAATGTCGCCTGTGGCTGTTTTGGTTTCTACAGAAGTAACAGTCTAGTTCATTTACGCAGACAGACTGTTTAAGGCCAATTTCTACCACCTATCAGCAATCAATGACAAGGAACCGGATGGATGCCAGCGGATACCAGCCAACTGGCAATCACATTTGACGAGCTAATTGCTTAGTATAAATAATTGCTCATATTCATATAGTTTTATGATCAAATGATCAAGATCACGATCAATCAGCAGGTATTGTAGTTAGCTCTCTATCAAGCTTTCAAGCTTGAACTCTCTTGAGCATTCTAGCTCAGTCTTTTAGAGATTTATTTTAGAGTTGCTATTGTGCTATTGCTTATCAGCATAGCTGCCTATTATCAGACTTACTCTCAGTTACTCAGATACAGCTTAGAGTGCACAGTTTCTATCTGCTATTGTCTTGCGCTCATTAGCATCTGATTTTTGCTTTTTCTGAATCAATACTATCTTTTTATTGCGTTCAGTATATGTCATAATGCATGCATCTCTGTATTGCTTTTGTAACTGATAGAAATTGTCTGAGAATTCAATACTTCATGTTTGGCTACGTAATCACTTAGTATCTAGTGATTTAAAAGTTAGTTGCTAAAGATTGAACGTGATTTCTATCACTACTTCTTTGTTTAATTTTTGATAGGCGTAGTCATGCACTTGAAATAGGAAGTTTCCACTACTATTATTTGTCATATTTCCGACGGGCCAATCAACACCATCAAACCTAACAAAGACTTAGAATCTGAAAAGCAAGTGGTCTAAAGGGCAAGATCAAGTGGATGCTTCTTCAAGTGGAAAAAAGAATGATAGATCAAAGCTCGAGTGCTTCTATTGTGGCATCAAAGGACACTTTGCAAGTGAGTGCTACAAGAAGAAGAGAGATCAAGGAGACAAGCAAGGTAATCTTACTCTTGATGAGGATGGTTTGGATGTTCAAGATGCAAATGATGATGCTTTTGTGATGTCTTCATGTATGCTTGCTAATGATGGAGATCTAGATCCTTGGTGGGTTGATAGTGGAGCAAGTTCACACATGACATTTCACAAAGAGTACTTCACTTCTTTGTTGGCATATGGAGATGACAAGAGGGTGATCTACACGGCCAATGATGGTGAGTGTGCAATCAAAGGGATTGGCACAATTCCTATTTCTCTCTCTACAAATAGGAATGTTCATTTGGAGAATGTCTTGTTTATTCCATCTATTACAAAGAATTTGCTTAGTGTGAGTCAAATGCTAAGTAAGGGCCTCAAGGTGGAGTTTGATGGAGATGCTTGTTTGATCAAAAGGAAGGATTTCTTGATTGGAAAAGGTAAAAGACAAGGGAAGTTGTTCAAACTTGATGCTTGTGTTATTGCTAACCAAGTTGGATGTGTTGCAAGGGAGCAAATTTCTATTCAAGAGGTTTGGCACAAAAGGATGGGACACCTCAACTTCAAGTCATTGGAGGTAATGGCAAGGAAGAAGGTTGTGATTGGTCTTCCAAGTCCTTAAGTAATGACAAACATGTTTGTAAGTCTTGTGCTTTGTCTAAGTCACATAGACTACCTTATACTAGATCTATTTCTAGATCTACAAAGCCTTTTCAACTTGTACATTCAGATATTCATGGATTCACTACAATTAGCAATAGTGGAGCTAAGATGTATGTAACATTCATTGATGATTTTAGTAGATTTTGTTGGATCTATCTACTAAAGAGCAAGGATGAAGTGTATGATGTCTTTGTCAAGTTCAAGAATGCAAGGGAGAACCAATTTTCCACAAAGATCAAGTGCTTGAGAGGTGACAATGGTGGTGAGTACATATCTAACAAGTTCAAGGACATTTGTGATGAGCATGGGATCAAGAGAGAGTATACAACATCAAGGACCCCACAACAAAATGGAGTGGCTGAAAGGAAGAATAGGACTTTATGTGAGAGTGCTAAAGCTATGAGGTTAAGTGCTAATCTTGACAAACCATTTTGGGATCAATCTTTGTTGTGTGCCAATTTCTTGTGCAATAGGTGGCCGAGTGCTATTTTGGATGAAGGACACCTTTTGAGATGCTATTCAAGAGGAGGCCGAGTGTCAACTTTCTAAGAACCTTTGGATGCACATGCTATGTCAACATTACTCCCGATGATAGGACCAAGGAGGATCCATCTTCAAGAAGAGGTATTTTTGTTGGATATAGTGAGGTGAGTAAAGCCTACAAGGTTTACATTCCTTCTACTAACAAAGTGATTGTTGGTAGAGATGTCATTTTTTATGAGGATAACATTCCAAAGGTGTCTTCAAGCATGATTGATGGTAGAGTGGATGGATCTAACATTCTTGATGTTGATGAGAAGGATCTTACTTTGGATGGTGGTGATGATGGACCTTCATCAAGTCAAAAGCCAAGGAGAACATCAAGAAAAAGACAAGTACCTTCAAGGCTCACATATGATCAAAAGGGTAAGCAATTAGTTTCTGGAAATTATGTTGCTTTCCTAACCTCTTTGGATGAGCCTACAAGTATAGATCAAGCAAGGAAAGAAGAGGAGTGGATCCAAGCAATGGATCTTGTGTATCAAGCTCTTATGAAGAATGGAACATGGAGGTTGGTGGAGTTGCCTAAGGACAAGAAAGCTATTGGATGAAAATGGATCTTCAAGGTGAAGACAAAACAAGATGGATCTATCAACAAGTATAAGGCAAGGTTAGTGACAAAAGGATATGCTCAACAACAAGGAATTGACTATGATGAGACCTTTGCACCCGTGGCAAAAATTGTAAGCATTTGAGTCATCATTTCACTTGCTACACTTTCTGGATGGGATCTATGGCAAATGGACATTTCAAATGCATTATTGAATGGTGATCTTGAGGAGGAAGTATACATGGAGCAACCCGAGAGCTACATTTCATCAACAAAGCCAAATCATGTGTGTCTTATACAAAAGAGTTTGTATGGTCTTAAGCAAGCACCAAGGAGTTGGTATGCTAAGCTTAACACTTTTTTACTCTCTCAAGGCTTTGTTATGAGTGAGTATGATCATTTACTTTATTATAGGTTTGCTGGAAATGATGTTACCATCTTGCTAATCTATGTGGATGATATCATCTTGAGTGGTGGAGACAATCAAGATGTGGAGGATATCAAGAATGCTCTTAAGAAGGAGTTTGAGATGCATGATCTTGGTAATTTGCATTACATTTTAGGAATAGAAGTCATTAGATCTTCTCAATCTACTTTAGTTTGTCAAGAGAAGTATGCTAATTATATTTTAGAAAGATTTCATATGGTAGATGCAAAAGCTATTGATACACCTATGGAGTCTCGTGTAAAGCTAACTATAAGAGGTAATGAAAGATCCTTCGAGGACATTACTCTCTATAGGAAGCTAGTTGGTTCACTCATCTATCTAACCATTAATACACCTGATCTAAGCAATGCAAGATCCTAGTGAGGAGCATTGGAAGCTAGGAAAGCGAGTTTTGAGGTACATCATTGGAACTCAAGACTTTGGCATATTGTATGAGGGATCATCATCTAATCTTTTTGGATTTTCAGATTTGGACTATGCTGGAGATGTAATGGATAGGAAATCCATTAGTGCTTATTGTATTCTCATAGGTGATGGAGCTATATCATGGATGTCAAAGAAACAAGCCACTATCTCATTGTCATATAGTGAGGCCAAGTACAAAGCTCTTACACATTGCACAAAGGAGATGGTATGGATCAAGAGGATGATCAAGGATCTTCACTTGCTAGATTTTTCAGAGAACCCAATCATCTTTTGTGACAATCAATCAGCCCAAAGAATGGCATCCAATCCTATCTTTCATGCTAGGAGCAAGCATATTGAGATACAATATCATTTTGGAGGGAGCGAGTCATTGCAAAGGAGGTGGAGCTTCAACATATGTCTTCAAGGGAATGTGTAGCTGATATCTTCATCAAAGAATTGGGAAAAGACTTGTTCATGAAGCATAGGACTTCACTTGGAGTATTATCAAAGTCTATGCTAATACTAGTTGAAGAGGGAGTGTGAAAGATTCAACTAGTTTCATCACATTTTGCAATATTTTCATATTTGGCATATTGAGGCCAAAACTTGTTTTGGACTTAGAGGTTGACTTTTCAAAGTTAATTAGTCTAAATTTTATTTGAATAAACATTTTTTGAAAGTGTGGGAAAGATAGAATGCGAGTTTGAGTAGATTCAACCTGAATAAGTTGGGTACATTGAATCTAGACCCAAAATTAGTAGGGTTAGCATTTTGGTGGGAAAGCCAAGTGGCCAAATAGGGTTTGGACCTGCTATAAGAGGATGTAACTTGTGGAGAGAGTGATCTTCTCTCTTCTCTATTTCATTTCATGCTTATACATAGTTCTCTTGGGTTCTACTATCTATTGGTGCACTATCTTGGTGATTGCTTGCAATTATATGTGTAGAACGATCTATATTTGCTATTTTTGGATCCACACGTGTGAAATACAGTAGCTTGCTGGTTTTTTACGGACAACAATAGTACATAATCATTTCATTCAAGTTTGATCAAGTTCTATTAGTGTTTGCATCTCAAATTGTGTGTAGATGCTGATTTTTCTACATTGGTGAGATTAGTAGTGTATTTCTCTTTCTAACCAAAGATCATTCAAGTAGATTGGATCTTAAGGATCTGAAATCTTTCACATAGTGCAGCACATGAAGCTATATGGTTGAGACAAATCTGGGAAGAAGTTGGCATGAAGCAAAAAAATCCAACGACATTACATAGCGACAGTCAGAGTGGCATTCAGTTAGCAAAGAATCCAGTGTTCCATGTAAGAACCAAACACATTAGATTCAGTATCACTTTATACATGCTGCTTCGTATGCAAGAACAACTAGCTAATATTTTCACTAAGCCACTTGTTGGAGAAAAGTTTGATAAGTTTAGATCAAAGCTTTCTATACTTAAAGTTTGATGACTTTGAAGCTATGTATGTGATTGTATAAAAAGTAGACTCTACTTTAAGGGAGAGAGTTAGAATTAAAGTAGAATCATTGTGCATATGTATTGTGAGTCCTATCAGTCGATAAGGATCAGTTGGCCTCGTCACGAGGCAAGTCGATGGGAGACGCGTCCCGTCAACGACAACCTAGGTCATGCATGGGTTGCCTGAGTGAAGAACTATATGTACAGTGTAATTTCATTCTGAGAAATACAGTTGTTATGTGAGCTTGTTGTGAAGAGTGTTTTCTGTCTGTGTTACTGTATAGCATGATATGTGTTCATGTTCTCCTTTCTTAATGCTTTCATTTATACAAGCTAACTCATCATTCAATGCTTTCATTCTCAAAACAAAAGTACTTGGACTTTCTTCATTCTTTTGCAAAAAGAAAAGATTTGTCTTCTTAGAGTCAACACTCTAGAAGTAGACTTGGATTCATAAAGCTTCTTCAATGAATTCCAAGCTTCCAAAGATGATGTGCACTTTACAACTTCCTTGAGAAGTTCATTGGTAACATTCATCTTTATCATGTGTAGAGCCTTTTTGGCCCTCTTGTCATACCTCAATTGATCTTGTTGTGTTGCTGGTCTCTCTTCCAAACCTACAACAATATCCAAAACATTATTCATCTCAAGAAATGACTCCATCCTCACTTTCCACAATGAATAGTTACTTGAGGTAAGCCTATCATTGGCTTCCAACATGACTCCAATTGAGGTTGTCATGTAGCAATGACCTGATCTTCTCTTTCAACCTGCTTCAATGCACAAAGCTCTCCTTGTCATCAATATAAAGAGCAATCAAAGCAACCATACCATCAAAGCATAAGACATATAATTTTGTTCAAGAGATGGTGCCATTGATCTAGTTTTTTGTAACTCCGAATAACAAGTGGCAGATATTTTTACTAAGTCATTAGGTAGATATAAATTTGAAAAGTTTCGTACTCTATTAGGAATAGAGGAATGTAATTTCATCATTGAGGGAGATTGTTAGAAAACAATGATAAACTTATTACTATTTAGGATTTACTGTTGACAGCTGTTACCAACTGTAATTTATATGTAGGCTAGTCTAGAGTCAACTACTAGTATCTCTCTCTATATATATATTTCGAGTTTATTGTACTCTCTTTCAATTAGTGTAATAGTGTGATTATGATGTTGTGTTCTTCATCCTCTTAATGGTGATTGCTTATGGTGAATGTTTGATAGTGGTTATCTGATTCTTCATAGGCCCATCAAAATTCAAATATTGAGAGGAAGAATATTTTTTTTTTGTCAATCGTGGAAATTGCCACTACCACCTCATTCCATCCTATATTCTTTGAAATAGGAGGACACTTCAGGCATCTGTTTGATTTCTTCTTTGTTAATGTTCTTCAATTTTGTGTCTACTTTGGTTTTGGATAGAATTCTATCAATATGGTAATGTCATCACTTGCACCCTCACCTATCAAATTTCATTCGTCAACATGATCTCTCATTTGCATCATTTTAAATTCACCTAGTTTTCTTGACTCTCCAAGGAAGTTTTTTTCGTAGCCCCTTTGAGTTAGAATTAAAGTAGAATCATTGTGCTACTGTACTGTGGGTCCCATCAGTTGATAAGGATCAGTTGGCCTTGCCACGAGGCAAGTCGACGGGACACGCGTCCCATCAACGACAACCTGGGATATGCATGGGTTGCCTGAGTGAACAACTATATGTACAGTGTAATTTCATTTTGAGAATTACAGTTGCTATGTGAGCTTGTTGTGGAGAGTGTTTTATGTCTGTGTTACTATGTAGCATGATCTGTGTTCCTGTTCGAAGCAAATTCTAAGTTGGTATCAAAGCCGTACAGGGAGTGTACACAGTACAACATTGTCGTTGAAGAGAGTTTCGGAAGAACTGTCTTATGAGAGTTCGGGGTTTACGGCGGGTTGAAGACCGAAGGAGAAGCACTGGTGCATAGAGTTTAGCACACGGAAGCTTGGTGAGTTTGAGATTGTGTGAGGATTCAGAGACAAGAGTTGTCGGCTGAATTAGAACCTCAGCAAACGGAATTTTGAAATTCCAAAGGAAGGCTATTTGGTGTTTACAGTCAGTGTGCACTCAATCGGACACCGTTTGACAAACAGATTGAAGCATCAGATTTCCAGCAGTAGGGCGACCTCAGAGCAGGAGGATAGGCCCGTTAGAACACTGTGAATAGGAAGCCAAGAATAGATTTGTGTAAAAAACCTTGGTCTGGGATTTGGGAGCACAAAATAAAAAATTTCTCTCCATTCTAAATCATTTCGGAAGCTATGAGAATCCAGAGGAGGGCACCTTGATCAGTTCTAGAAGATCTGAAGTGGTCGTGGACAGTCGCATTTCAACCGTGGAGCCATAAGCATTCAAATGAGGCCACCATAGCTGGTAAAGAGAGAACAAGGAGAAGAGAAGACATGAGAAAGTCGTGAGAGAGTAGGCAGCTCGCGCGCGCTCAACGCAGCGGACAATGTAGTATTCCGGAGGGATTTCGTACGTACAAGTGCAAAGCTCGATGCTCAAAATGGTTCATAGCCATTAGATCTTCTCCACATAAAATCAATGGTAGGGATTTCACGGATCAAGAGTGATGTGGATCGTCCGTTTTGTCCCAAATGAAAGGCTATAACCTCCAAACGAAGGGCACCCGGACTGTACCTACGAATACGGTACAGCAAAACAGAGTGATTGCAGCGGAGAAAGTGTTTGGAGTGCGTCAAAAGTGATTTCATCATTCCATTGGGCGCATAGTTGGGAGTTGAAGATTGAGTGCATTTAAAAGGCGATGCCGATTTGGCTTTCAAATTGGTGGAAAAGCGGCGAGTGACTAGGTAAGGAAAAAAGTGCAAGTCATTATTTTCAATTTCTGACATCGCAGCTGGCCTCGGCATACTGCTTTTAGCCTACAGTGGAAGTTTCAAGCAGTTTTGCGATGACAAACATGGGAGAGTCCATTTTGAGTGAAAGTAGCAAATTGGATGGAATTTCCAACTATGCAGTGTGGAAATTCAAAATGAAAAACATATTGATGTAGAAAGACGTGTGGGAAGTCGTCACAGGTGATGAGAGAAGGCCGCCAAATGAAGCGGATATCAAAGTGTTCGACAAAAAGATGAGAAAAGCTTTGACCTTCATTAACTTGTCAGTATAGGATCACATCATTACCCACATTTGTGATGCTGTTACACCCAAACAAGCATGGGATGTGCTAAAGGAGCAGTTCAAGACGTCAAATCTGTCTAGAATCATGTTTCTGAAGTCAAAGCTGAATAAAATGAGAGCACATTCAAACGTACATGACAAGAATCAAGACAACGAGGGATGAATTATGGTATATTGACTTGGGAGCCACAAGACACATGACAGGTAACAAGAATTGGTTCAGTAGCTTGAAAGTGTTGGATAATGGAACATTTGTTTCACAAGCAAATAATGATATGTCATGTAAGACTGGATCTACTTCTTGAAAAAGAAATTGGATGCATTTGACAATCTCAAGAGCTTCAAAGCATTGGTTGAAAATCAGACAGGTAGGAAGATCAAAGTCCTACAAGTCTAATGACTTCAATGATCTTTGTGATCAATCATGGATTAAAAGACAATTTACGCAAGCTCATAATCCTGCTCTCAATGGTGCAGCTGAGCGCAAGAATCGTACAATTCTGGAAAGTGCCAAATCTATGTTAGCTGAGATGAGACTACCAAAATATTTTTGGTCGGAAGCATGCAGTACGGCAGTCTATCTTCAAAATAGAAGTCCTACCATTGCCATACCAAAGATAACACCCGAAGAGGCATTCACGAAGAAGAAGCCAAAGGTGAACCACTTGCAAATCTTTGGATGCAAGGCCTTTGTACACATTCCTAAAGAAGAGAGACGTAAACTTGATGGTAAAGCTATCAAGTGTATATTCCTAGGATATGATGATCGTGTGAAGGGCTATAGATGTTTTGATCCAGTGGAAAACAAAATCCATGTAAGTCGTGATGTTATCTTTGATGAATCCAAGATCTATGAAGACGAGGATGCTGAGAAGATAGACACATCCAGTGGGAAAGATGGTATAGTGAGGATACCTCCTAATGATGATCCATTCATTGACCTTCCAAGTGATGAACATGAGGATACATCTCAAGAAACTACTACTCAACCTCTAGAGACAGGTTGGAGAGGTAGAGACGAACCTTTTGGTGCAAGAAGGATTGAAGTTGCAGGTGACAAACGCAAGGAGAAGGATGTACCATGGGATACATTTTCACTAGGAAGCCGATCACCTGATAGGAAGCTCCCTAAGTGGTTTGAGAGATTGTTGGAGAGCCACGACATGGATGACTTTCTAGGATCATCTAGCTAAGGAGAGCTACGAAGATCAACAAGCAAGAAGACACAACCTGAAAGGTATGAAGCAAATTATGCTCTCTTATCTAGCATTATTCAAAGCAAAGAACCTCGACTTATGGTGAAGCGAAGGATGAAGGCTTTGTAGCGAAAGGACAGGAACATACCATCTCTCGAACAAAATGATGATGTATCTCAATATGTTTGGTTCGAGCATGTAGAATTGGATAGCAAGGCAAATGCAGCTTTTGTCATCACAATATACACTTATAGCATCCACCTGTAATTGAATTAAATCTGTAAGTAATATTCATGGCCATATTACCACTTATGTAGCATTGCTAAGCGCATGATACTCAGCTTGTGTCGAAGATAAAACTACTGTAGGTTGATTTTACTGCTCCGGGAAATAGCAGTTATACCATAGCTAAATATATGACTGTTGGTAGATCTTCTATCATTAATACTACCTACCCAATCAGTATCTGTATAGCCTACCAACATAAGTGTTTCATATCGATCATACTTCAAGCCAAAGTTTAACGTGCCTCGAATATATCTCAAAATATGTTTAGCAGTTTTCTAGAGGGTCTGACCAGGTTCTTGCATGGTGGCTATACTCATCACAAACATCTGATGTGACTCACTCAGACTATTCAATGTCAACTATATGATGTCACGATCCTGCACTCGCTCTCCAACTGTTGCTAATTGCTTACGAATCTCTTTGATTTTCAGTAGGTGATCGATAGTTGCACCATCATCCATCCACAACGTATGCAACTTCATCTTCAAAAATAGTATTCACGATGCGTTTGTCATTTCCAACGATGCCTTCAATCTATCCCACGTTTCATTCGGTCCTTCCGAATCTGAAATGTAGGAAAGAATAAAAACGAAACAGATTTGCATGAAAGTCTGCCAATGAGCAAAACACAGCGAAAGAGTAGAGCGTCAGGCCGCCAATGAGCGAGACACTGACCATTTCGCTCTAAAAGCTAAACTGATAATATGCTTGCTCTATCTTGTGTATCTCCTTGTCTTTCACTGTCTTAATTGCTAGAATGATATCTGTTCTGTGATCTGTTGTCACGTGTCTAGGATTCTGTAAGCTTCCACATAAGAAAATTCAAAAGAAACAAATACGTTCGTGATACAAACCAAACCCGTTCGCGACACGTTCTACAGTCTGTTTTAAATGTTTCTTGAGTTGTTACATATTGTAGATTATTGCTGCACTTATCTAAGTAAGAATAGGAAATGGAATTGGAACTATTGCTATTGAAATCACCAAAATCAACAAAACGGGAACAACTAAGATCTGCAATCTTACAAACTGCTTACTACAATTATCACTCAACAATTGTAACAAGAACTCCTCAAGGAGTCAAGCACAAAGCAACATCAGATCATAATGTATTGATCTACCACAAGGCCCTGCACATCTACCTGATCTTAATCACAAATCCAGACTTTAAAGGGGAAGAATCAACAACAAAACACATTCATACATCAGTACTCAGATTTAATGCATGAAAATGGAGCATAGATGGAAATGCAAATAGGAGGATCTTCAATTAAAAATGCAACAACATTTCAGTATAGTATCTAGTGCTCAGAAACTCGTGGAAGAGGCCTCTATATATACCCACAAGCTGGCGAATCCAATTTTACAATACTGTGGATTCCACCTCTTACAACTGAGTGAATCCCATTCTATAAAGATTTGGGTTCCACCTCCTACATGATAATAGGAGGACTCTTTATTAAAAATATAACTTAAGTTGAGAGAGTCTAAGTTACTAGCTCCCAAATGGTTTTCCATCTTTTAGGAATTACCATGGGGCTCAAAGAATATACATTTTTAGCCTAGCACTAATCTCGTGCTCTCAGTCTCGGCTCTCAACTTCATCTCTGCTGGAAGCCCTTTTGAGTCGAGAGGTTCTGCATTGACACCTCGGGGCATGGCATCAGCTAACATTATCCTCCACTATAGTGTTGCAGGTCCCACTGCATCGATTCTGCCTTGATGTATGGTCCTTAGAAAGGCATGGATCCATACTTGCCTACGTAAAACCAAGAACTTTATTGGATTCGTTTCTTAGGTGCCTCGACAAAACTCCAAGTTGCAGCAACTTTTTTTTAGGACAACCCTACATAGCTAAGAGCTTTTCTTTTATCAAGAGATTTCTCATAGCTGAACCTCGTCTTTGCATCCAACAGAATGGGCCCCATGTACGGCTTCATTCCCGGTATGAACTTATTTCCATACCACTTCTCGATCATCTGCATGTATTAACTGGAATTAAATGCGGCTCAAAAATAAAGCCTCGTCATCATTAGATGTGCATCTTCCATTTGTAAAGGCTGATTGACGTCCAACCTAATGGTTGGCAGACCTATATCCCAGTAGCACTCTAACGTCACATGGAAGGCTATAGATAAATAATAATTAGCACTTTCTTAGACTACAGTATCCGCACTTCCCCTTTAAGTATACCCAAACTTCAGGAGTGTGTCTTGATACTTTACAAGGGCTGAGCTTGAGTCAATTCCTGAAATCATAGGCCAATTGACTTGTCACTTGGCTGGCTTCGTTTTCTCCCAAGGATCTCTTCTCTTGATCGGCACATAGTAGGGATCAGTCCTTTTCCAGTTCAGTGCTCTTAGGTTTTCTTGTAGCTGCTCATCGTTATTCAGCAGCATTACAATCCTCCAGGAGGGTTGTGGTCATAGGGCGTTCACAAGGTTACTGAGATTTGGATACTCTTCAACCATTATTTTCTTTGCCTCCCTCGCTCTCCCTTTTTGTAGGTCTTTTGAAACTCATCAGACTCCTTGCGATCATCATATCATCTTTTGATCTTTTCTATAGATTTCTTCAGCAACTTCCTTGAGGGTCTTGCCAATGCGGTGGCACTCTTGGTATCAAGAACTTTTGAAGTAGAATCCTTGGGCTTTGATCTAGCTAAGGTTTCACTCTTACTCTTCGAAGGAGATGGAGAAAGTCCCACAGAAGGCTACACCGTCTCATCAAGTGGATCTTGCTTGAAATAATTGAAGTCAGGTGGTGAAGGAGGTGAGAATGGTTTACGAGAAGAGGGTGGTGGGTTAGTTATGAGGTTATACTGAGCTGTTGGTAACATAAATTGTTTTAAAAAATGGTCATCAGATTTTAGAAAAGATATGGTGGGTATGGTGTCAAAAGTGAATGCGGAGGTGGTCGAATGAGTAAATGGAAAAAATGATGGTTGGTAAAATACAAATGGATCAGAAAAATAAGAAGATGAGTGAGGCAACTGAGTGTAAGTAGAGAAATATTCGGGTTTGTGGAGAGAGCCAACAGTGGATCCTTTATTTGGCATGCCAAGACCAGCAGCTTGTTGGTTGATGGATCAGCTTTGCTCAGCAGGTGCTCCGACATCATCATTGTGGTCATCTTTCTTATGCGCTGATACGCTTGCGTCGAGTTTACGGGACGGTTTAAGACTCCACGCCCGTTGAGCTACCAGCTGGCAGCACAAAAGATTTTCTTTGGTTTCTTTTCGTTTCGTGTCGTGTCATGTATTTTGGTCTTGGAGGCATGTTTGACTTTTGCAAATCATTCGACCTTCAAGTTTCAATTCGCTTCATGTCTTAGGCTTTTCGCGGTGCGTTGCATTGTTAAGAGATCTTTTAAATTGCGTCTATGCCAAGATGGTGTGTTTGGAATTTCAACTGGTAGAGTATATTTCAAAACATGACTGAATATTTGTTGTTCAGATGCTTTCTTATTCTTTGAGAGATAGCTGATTATATCTTTTTGTAGTGCTATTGATGGAACGCTATTTGATATTAAAATTGCTAGCCTAATTTGGTATAAGACTATTATGTAGGGCGGATATAGTGTAAAAATTGAAAAGAAAGAACTTGCTCGTAGGCTAGCATAATCAAGGAAGCTTATATTTCCATCATAAAATCCATGAGCAAATGGAAATAAAAAAGGAAATAGGCTTGTTTCCAATGTTAAACTAGGTTGAATCTTGATAAATATCATGATGTCGTTTGTCATTATGCCTCAAAAATGGGGTTGTATCTTCTAGTAGAATAATATACGATTTTTGGAGGGGATCTACAGTCATAGTTTCATATGCAACATTGCCAAGGAGAAGGTGATCGATAGATTGTAGAGAAATGAAGGCTAGGCTATTGTTCGAAGCATTTTTCTCAGAGATGGTGTAAAACCTTGCAAATAACGAATTATGTTCCAAATTTTGTTTTAACAATCTCCGGAGGGACTTTCTCTTAACAAAATCATTTTCAACATGTAGATCACATGCAATTGCATTATCAAGCAATGATTTTCTTGTGATCCAGCCTTCTGGAAAAGACTTATAACGTCTTTTTGTTTCAATTGAAACATCAACAAAAGCTAGATTTTGCACCACAAAAGGCTCTAATCCCAATATGTTTCGTATATATTCAGGTGATTGAAATACAGTGTAGCGTATTCTATGTTTATTTTTGACACAATAATTACAAACATACCATGTTTTTTTGGATTCATTTCCATATGTATATTTCCATAAAAATGTATTGGCTATTGCGTACGGATGTATATTATCAATTTCTAATATGTTTTTTTTTTTAAATGCGGTGCATGGAAAAAGTTGAGTTGCCACAAGGGGAACAACATTTCATGCATTTCACTAGATTCATACTGATTTCCAACCATTGATTATTCATCTCTGAAATTTCTAGTCTCGTCCTGTTGAAGAGTGTAAAATTGTCCCTTTGATTTTTCAATGTTCTTTGTCTAGCAAACGAGCTCTTTTGGTTCATTGATGATGTCATGAATATAGTCTAAGCAACAACAAAGATGGCAATTAAAATACGTATTAAAATCTAAATGCTAAAAGTGAAGATTGCAATATGCATCTTTGAATTGAAAAGCTACAAAATGAGATGATAAATTTATTATTTGAAGTATCAAAAAGAGGAAGTAGTCTTTATATAAATGCCTGCAAACATATAAACATACCAAATGATCATCTATGATTCTTAGATAACAAAGAAAGAAAAATTTATCATAGTACAACATTGGAAAATGTATCATAACAGATAAAATTGTAGCAAGTATTTGAAGAAGTTCGAGAGAAGAAAAAAAAAAATTGAACAAAACAGTTAAATTGATTGCTAACATTGCCATCGTATACCGAAAGAGATTAAACTTCCATCACCATTGGCTTGTGTGCAACATCCACAACCAATAAGCACTCGTGCATACCAACCCAAACTAAAAGTCTATCAATGGGATGTACACAATGATGAAGTTTTGAACACCATTGATGAAGATCAAAGGTTGACTTACAATTGATTGATAAGCAATTCCAAATGCGTGAAAAGCTGAAACAGCTGATCAAGCCTTTAATACAAAATCAAAAAATCCTAGTAGGCTTCATCATCTACAAGCACATCCATAGAGGACGTTCCTAAGGTCCCACCCGAGATAGTTGATGATCCACTTTATGATGTTCTTCAGCACTTTATTTACACCATTGATGATGTCATCATCAGTATGGTAAAGCCAAAACGGGAGCATCAACCACCATCAACTTCTTTTGAGGGACCTGCAAAGACAATACCTCTTAATCTGAAGGAAGATGATCAAGACATAGACCATATCGTACACGTAGGAGCCCATCTGAATCCCCAACCCAATTATAGGATTTGGAAAAGTTATTGCGCAAATACAAAGATGTGTTTGCATGGACTTATAAAGAAATGAAGGGGGTCCCTCCTGACATTGCTGTCCATACAATCCCATTATTGGATGGTGCCATACTTGTGAGAGCGAAACCTTATCGCACCAATCCTACATATCGAGAAAAGATACGAGAAGATATTCAAAAGCTTCTCAATGCTGGTTTCATTTATGAAATCGAGCACACCAGTTGGGTATCACCAATTGTGGCAGTACCAAAGAAAAATGGTAAACTTCATATTTGCGTGGATTTGAAAAAGCTGAATGATCAAACAAAGACGGATCACTTTCCCTTACCTCTGACCACACAAATCCTCAAAGATATGGCAGGAGTAGAAGCTTTTATCTTCCTAGATGGTTTTAGTGTCTATTTTTTAGTCCAAATTGCTCCTGAAGATCGCTTCAAAATGGCCTTTGTTACAGAGTTTGGCACATTCAAAATATCAAGTTATGCTTTCAAAGATTTGTTACACAAGAATCTAGAGATTTATCTCAATGATGTACATTATTTTGAGGATAAACATCTCGATGCCCTTGAACAAGTCATTTGTTGTCGACGGTTCGGAATTTCATTGAATCCTGAAAAGTGCCAAATCTCGGTTACCCATGGTGTGGTGCTAGGCCATATCATTTCTCAAAATGGTATAGCCACTGATCCCAAAAAGATCAGAGTGATTCTAGAAATGCCCCTACCAGGAACAGTGAAAGAAATTTACGTCTTTCTGGGCGACACATGTTATTATCGAGTTTTTATAATACACTTCGCTGATAAAGCACGATTAGTATATCAAATCATTACTGATCCAAGGTGGACAAAAGACAAGATTAAAGCCTTCGGAGACCTCAAACAAGCTTTAGTCACCGCACCCATTCTTGTTGTGCCCGATTATAATAAGGAGTTCCATGTGCATACGGATGCTAGTAAGTATGCTATTGGTGCTATCTTAACACAACCCGAAGAATTTGGAAATGATTTCTCAATCCATTTCCTAAGCCGTCAGCTTGTTCCAGTTGAGGCTAACTATTCCACAACAAATCGAGAAGCACTAGCAATGGTCTATGTTGTTCAACAATTTCGACACTATTTGCTAGGCCAGCTTTTTATTTTCTATATCGACCATCATGCTCTTCTTTACCTATTGAATGAACCTTGCAAAATCGGATGAATTGCACGTTGGCTGTTGATTCTTTTAGAATTCAACCTTCAAGTTGCTATTTAGAAGGAATCACAACATTTTTTGGCTAATTATCTTTCACAATTACCTAATGCTGAAGCATATGATGAGCCAATAAATGATGAGTTACCAGATGCATGTCTATTTTATATAGATGCGACTCCATTATGGACAGATGATATCACTAGATATCTAGCCACTGGGGAAATAGATTTTCAGCTAACAAAAATGCAAAAAATAAAGCTTATTATGAATTCTTTACCATATCATCTTATTGCAGGACAATCATATAAGCTAGGTGTTGATGGTATTACATGACGTTGTGCACATGAGTCTGAAGTCCGTCAGATTATTGCCTTGACACACGAGGGTATTGGGGGTGGACATTTCTCCTCTGATGCTACTGCTCGGGCAATTCTTCTCTGTGCTTGATGTAGCATGCATCTGGCTGAGTTGAGAAGAGTTTGATTCTTCCTTTTTGCAATCACGTTCTGTTGAGGTGAATAGGAAGTGGTGAACTGTCTTCTAATACCATGTTCAACCATGTAGTCGGACATCTCGTTCGACATGTATTTGCTGCCACCATCAGTTCAGAGTGCCTTCACTTTTGCAGATGTTTGTGTCTCAACCATGGCCTTGAGTCTCTTGATCATTCAAAGGCTTCATATCTGTGCTTAATGAACATGATTGTAGACCATCTAGAATAATCATCTATGAAAGTGATAAAATAGATTGCATCTCCCTAAGGACGGAGTTGGCATTGGACCATAAAAATTGCTATGTACAAGATCCAATACATGCTTGGTTTTAATGCAATGTGATTTTGGGAACTTGATTCTATAGTGCTTCCCATAGATGCATGATTCACAAAAGAAAGATTTCCTATCTAATGAGGAAGATAAATTCAGGCCATCAACTAAATTATTACAATGCATATAAGAAAGTGATCTTGTATTCACGTGTCCAAATCGACTATGCCACAGAACCGCACTGTCGTTTACATTTTCATTAGAGATACTAGCTAATGCAACTGAATTAGAGAGTATGTAAAGATTTCTGACTCTAGTGCATGTAGTCAGAGTTGTGTCATTCCTCGAGTATTGTACACTACTGCTCAGATGAGAAAGTAATAGTGTAGCCCTCATCAACTATCTTAGAGACTAATAACAGGTTCTTTGATAATTGAGAAACCTGAAGGACGTTAGGTAGATCATTGTTGAGGGTGATCTTCACTGTTCCTTTGCCTTCCATGCGTATGGTGCTTGAATCTCCGAGGTAGATGAATTGATCTCTGTTGTGAGCTGCATACTCGGTAAACCATTCCTTGCGAGAGGTCATGTGTTGGGTAGCGCCGCTGTCCAGGTACCAGCTATCACAGTCTTCGTTGTTGTTGCTGTAAGCCATTAATAAGTGTGTATCTTGCTCCTTGAATTCCGCCGCGTTGGAGGAGTCTGGCTACTGCTGTTGTTGTTGCTTCTTTGTCTCATTGTAGATCCGGATATGACACTCCTGGATGTCGTAATTGGCTCTCTTACAATATCTGCAGAAAAGCTTCTTGTGCGATTCACCATGCTCAGCTTGAGTGTGAGGCTTCTACTGTTGTTGTTGCACTTGATTCTTGCCCTTGGAATAGTATTTCTTCTTGATGTATAGAGCCATGGACTTGTCTTTGATGGACAAGCTGCTGGTCTTTCTCCGCATTTCTTCTTGAAGTAGGTGACCAATCACCTTTTGAAGAGTGAGGTCAGGTTGTGTGGAGATCATCACCACAAAGTGTTCTGGAAGAGAAGAAAGCAAGGTCATAACAACATCATCATCTTGAATAGAACATCCTACAACTGATAACTGATCCAATAAAGGTTTGAAGCTGTTGATGTGAGAAGTGATGGCAGTAGAATCAGACATGCTAAGAGTAAAGAACTTCCTTCTAAGATGTAATCTAGTGGTTACATCACGAGTCTCATAGAGATTTGATAGCAAATTTAATACATCCTTAGAGGTTTTGCATGTGGTAACATGGGATATTTGGGAGTCGGCCAGAAACTACAATAAATGATTGTCACCTAATTAGGTAGGTCGTTGTACTTGGAAGTATATGGCTTCTGTGACAACTATACATAATGTATAATGTCAACCAGTAGGGAGTGTTGACGTGGACAAGGGCGTCCGTGTTCTCTCACTTCACATTTTAGGAGAAGTGGCTGTCTATTTTGCCTAGGCGAGCTCCTGATTTGCGCTAGCTCGGTACTTATCAAACTCTGCCTGGTAGTTTCAGAGTTTGGCTGTATACCTGGCCATGCTGCCTAAAAAGATTCATCTTTGTTTGAGAGAGTGGCCTCAAATCAGATGCCGGTTGAGCTAGCCAAGCATTTTGTTCGTGTGTTTTCTACTTCATAAATCTGCAATAGCGCCTGGAGGCGGGCAAGCCATTGGGACGCTTCAGACTGAAGCTCCTACACCTTTGTGGAAGCATTTGTCAACGCTTTGGAGAGGCTTTGGATATACTGATTGAGGCCGTCCTCCTTTTGTTGCATCTTCGTGATCTCCCGATGTCTGTCTTGCTCATGTTGCTGAGAGATTATTAGTTCTTGCTGCAGCTTGGTGATTTCCGCTCGCAGCTGGGTGTTGTTAGTTGTCAGATGTAGTACCCGGCTGTCCAATGAGGCTCTAGCTGCTATCGCATCCTGGATATAGGTCCCCATGGCATGGTAGGCCGTCATGATGTCCAAGGGAGCAGCTGGTACACTTTTTCTAGCGGGGGCTTGTGGTGTAGTGGCCTTGACGACCTGTACTATATTGTCGTCGTCCTCTTCTATGAGCTTCTTCGGTGATTTCTGGCCATCAGGTGCAGTAGGGTCCGCATGATCTGGCGATGGTATAAAAATTGTCTGTACAAATGCGTCATCAGACAATGGTTTATCGCCCTCGACAAGCTTTGATGGAGAAGTGGGGGGTGTGAGAAAAACAAAATTCGAGACAGGGAGAGAGACAGATTTGTCCAAAAGAGAGAATGGGTAGAACAGAGGAGAACTGGAGGGTGGTGTGAAGGACAGAGGGAGAAGAAGGGGGAGATGTGTCCTGACTTGGTGGTGTGAAATTAATGACTTGCATTTTGGCCAGGGTGTCGGGAGACAACTATGAATCAACAGGATTGAACTGGAGAGAGACAATGGTGGAAGCAGAGGGAATGGAAGAAGTGATGATAATGGAAGGGGTGGTAGAAGATGGAACAGAGGTAGAAGTAGCAATTTTAGAGGAGGTGGGTATGGAAACAAAAGCGGTGGTTGTGGGTTGAACAAGAGAATAGGAGTGGAAACATAAACAGTAGTAGAGAGCTATACAGAAGAGGAAGTGGCAGTGGTAGAAACAGGAACTGTTAATGGTGTGGTGGTGGTGCGGCGTCTGGTAGCAGATGGAGATGAGGGAGGGAGGGGGGGGGGGAGTGCCACGCATTCTTTTGCTAGTCGTCGTGTTAGTGACTGCAGGTTGGGCAGATGTGGATGCGGTGGATGAAAAATAAAGGCTATTGTGGGGCACAATGGATGATACGATGCTGGAATGGTGGAATGCGCACACTTTTGCCTCGAGAAGTGCATAGACAAAATTACATAGCAGGGGGCCAGTTGCAATACGTTCACGAGCATTTGGTTTGATGGAGATTGTTAGTGTGTGGATGAGGAAGGCATGCTAGTCGTATGGCACAACCGTGGGGCCAGGGAATCCCAAGAAGGACTCCACAATTTGACTAAGTAGCTTGGACTGGATTCTGTCCCAACCAAAAAGTTATTCAACATATGCGTGGCCGCCTGAATGACTGGGTCCGTGATAGACTCTATCAGGTACCCATTGTTAGTTTGGATCGGAATTTCAGGTGGCCCGTCCCAAGTGGCGTAAGCATGAAGGGTGAGGCCCATGTTATTGTCAAAGCTGAAAAACGCTAGGTAGAATCCCATTGCTTCAAGAAGTGGGCCAACAATATGAAGCCATGGTTTAATCAAGGCATCAGAAGTCAAGGGCCAAATCTGGGTGGCTGATGGTATTTCTCGCTGGATTACCTGCTTGGTGCCAGAGTCGTCAGAAGATGAGGAGGCCATGTTAGCAGTGATAGTTAAAGTTGGTACAAAGAAAAAGTGTTAAAGAGGATGGCTTGTATGAAGTTTGGTCGCATTCGCAAACACTAAAAAAGTGATGATTTTTCTATTAATAACTCTCACAGAAATTTTTATAGATGCATCTGTTTTAAGAGCTAACTCCCAAGAGATTTCCTTAAATCATGAAAAAAAGTGCTCTTTTTGAGCGTTTTTTGACGAGATCTCGAGATTCTCTGATCCATAATCCTTGCAAATTGGTAATCTCTTTCATCCATGCTAGATCTGACTGTAGGTAGTCCTCTATAATTTTTGATAGAGATTTGGTAACATATCCATCAGTTTTGGTGAATTTTGCCCTTATTTTGTCACTGATTCCTGAGATCGAGGTCTCTGATCTGCAATTTGGGGGCTTTTTGGTGCAACCTAATGATCGGCTTCCCTCTTGATCCTATTTGGACCTGGATCCCTCTTGGATCTTGTTGGATTTTCTCCGATTTTGTTAGATCTGACTGAATCCTGGTGGATCTAGTTTGATTTATCTTGATCTTCCTAGATCTGGCTGTGATGGCCTTGCAGGATGAACTTTTAATAACATGCTGTCACCAACCTGGATCGTCCATTCCATCGCAAACTAAATTGTCGCATAAGAGGCTTGGTCACTTGAACTTAGGAAGCCTCAATTTGATGAGAAAATTGGAAATGTGAGAGGAGTTCCTACAATAGAAGACCACTTGAAATCAATGTGCGAATCATGTGTGTATGGGAAGCAGCATCGAGAGAAGTTCAATAAAGGTGGTGTTGCAAGGGCAAAGAATATTCTGGATTTGATCCACATAGATTTATGCGGGCTTATGAGGACTATGTCCTTAGGTAAAGCCTTCTATTTCATGACCTTTATTGATGGTATGTCACGCAAGACGTGGATTTACTTCTTGAAGAAGAAATCAGATGCATTTGACAATTTCAAGAGCTTCAAAGCATTGGTCGAAAAGGAAGATCAAAGTTTTAAGATCAAATAGTGGAGCTGAATATAAGTGTAACAACTTCAATGATCTTTGTGATCAATGTGGGATCAAAAGACAATTTACGCAAGCTCATACTCCTGCTCTCAATGGTGTAACTGAATGCAAGAATCGTACGATTGTGGAAAGTGCTAGATCTATGCTAGCCGAGATGAAACTACCAAAAGATTTTTGGTTGGAAGCATGCAATACGACAGTCTATCTTTAAAATAGAAGTCTTACCATTGCCATACCAAAGATAACACCAGAGGAGGCATTCATGAAGAAGAAGCCAAAGGTGAACCACTTGCGAATCTTTGGATGTAAGGCCTTTGTACACATTCCTAAGCAAGAGAGATGTAATCTTGATGTGAAAGCTATCAAGTGTATATTCCTAGGATATGATGATCGTGTGAAGGGCTATAGATGTTTTGATTCAGTGGAGAACAAAATAATGTAAGCCGTGATGTCATCTTTGATGAATCCAAGATGTTTGAAGACAAGGATGCTGAGAAGATAGACACATCCAGTGGAAAAGATGGTATAGTGAGGATACCTCCTGATGATGATCCATTTATTGACTTTCTAGTGATGGACATGAGGATACATCTCATGATACTACTACTCAACCTCAAGAGGCAGGTTGGAGAGGAAGAAATAAACCTTTTGGTGCAAGAAGAATTGAAGTTGCAGGTGACAAACGCAAGGAGAAAGATGTACCGTGGGATACATTTTCACCAGGAAGCAAATCACCTAACATGAAGCTCCCTAAGTGGTTTGAGAGATTGTTGGAGAGCCATGACATGGATGACTTTCCAAGATCATCTAGCCAGGGAGAGCTACGAAGATCAACAAGAGAGAAGACACAACCTGAAAGGTATGAAGCAAATTATGCTCTCTTATCTAGCATTATTCAAAGCAAAGAACCTTCGACTTATGGTGAAGCGAAGGATGATGACATTTTGGTCAAGGCCATGGGAGAGGAGATGGAGTCAATTGCTAAGCATAGCACATGGGACTTAGTGGAACCACCAATTGGCAAGAAACCCATTGGTTGCAAATGGGTATATAACAAGACTAAGTACCATGCAGATGGAAGTATAGCAAAGCACAAAGCAATATTGGTGATCAAAGGGTATGCACAAAGTAAAGGGATCGACTATGATGAGACCTTTGCGCCAGTATGTAAGTGGAATACTCTACGTCTACTTGTTGCTTTAGCTTCACATTTTGGTTGGCCTTTGCATCAGATGGATGTGAAATCTGCTTTTCTAAATGGTGAGGTAGAAGAAGAGGTGTTCATGGATCAACCTGAAGGCTTTGTAGCGAAAGGACAGGAAAATAAAGTATGTCGCTTGAAGAAAGCGCTTTATGGTCTTAAACATGCACCACGTGCGTGGTATAGCAGGATTGATGCCTACTTTTGTTCAAAGGGGATGGTGAGAACACATTATCCAAATCTATATGTCTTATGCTTTGAAGGTATGGTCGCTTTGATTGCTCTTTATGTTGATGACTTGATTATTACGGGAAATATCAAGAGATGATAGACATGATCAAGAAACGCCTCATGGGACAATACGAGATGACAGATCTCAGCCTAATGCATTATTGCCTTGGAGTAGAGGTGTGGCAAAAAGGACACGAAGTGGGTTTAACACATGTGAAGTATGTCAAAGCATAGGTTTAGGTTGCAGGATTGCAAACCATTGAATACTCCTATTGAACCTTGTAATAAGTGTTCTAAGCTTGATGAGTCACAGTCATTTGATGCTACGTTGTATAGGCAGTTAGTAGGGAGCTTGATTTACCTTACCATGACTAGACCAGATATATGTTATGTTGTTAGTATTGTAAGTCAGTTTATGATAGCACCTACGGAAACACATTGGAAGGCAGCTAAGCGCATTTTGTGTTATGTGAAAGGCACTTCAGATTATGTCTTGATTTACAAGAAGCATGAGGTTTTACCTGAGTTGTGTGGCTATGTGGATGCGGATTGGGGAGGTGACTATGATGATCATAGATCCACCACAGGGTATGTATTCCAGCTTTCCTGATTTTAAGAGGATCAATGTCATGTCTCACAAGGACCATTTTTTTCTACTCTTCAATGCACTTGTTTTTTAAAAGGGTTGTTGTTCATGAGACCTATGATTTTTTGGATGAGTTTAAGCATTTGACTCAAGCAAAAGTGCTTAAAAATGATAATCCAGTAATCATGAAACTGAGATCAACTATATGACCATGAAACGAGAGGCCCTTGCCATGTAATAAAGTGTTAATAAGTATTGACATTACATTTTGGCTGATTCTTTTGTATATTGTTTTGATAATCAATATTTACTATATCTTATTGATCTCCAAGTGGTTACTGCTATTAAAATCATTTCAATTGTGGATAACAGTGCAGAAGCAAAATACTACTTTGCTAATGATCTACCTTGAATAAGGAATTTACTCGCTAGTAAAGGGGTATTAGATAAATTATATAGAACATTTTTTAAAAGAGTGGTCAATTAATATGGTTGAGTATTTATTGATGGCAAGACTACTTCTTGAGAAAAATAAGAAAGAGCAATGAAAATTGATATTAAAATCAGCTCCTTATACACTCATTGTCAACCAGCTTTACCGAATAGGCCTTGAATAGATTTTTCCTACTCGATGAAATCGAATTGATTGTATGACTTACCCATTAAGGGGTTGGTGGAAGGCGTTAGAATAAGTAAGCCCGAGTTTCTCTTACAATTCCATGACTATTTCATGTTCTAGCAGTTTTTTGGGTTTTTTTCGTTTATGTGATAGTTTGCATGAGTGCCATGAGTTTGACGGCACATACATAGTAGAGTCGGGGCAGGTGTCTCGTAATGGGGACCGAACTTCCATGCAATGGTACCCCACAGAAACTAGACTGTATGTATATTACGTTACTTTACATTGTGTACATATACTTGCAGATAAGGTTTTCTTATCTTTGGGGATTGTGTGTGCTGTTTTCTTATAAGTTGATGTATTAGAGTGATTTATTAAGTTGTCTTAAGTTGCTAGAATGATCCTTGACATGGTATCAAAGCTCATGATAGATGCAGTTTGACAAAAGCTGAAAACCGAATTTTTGGAGAATTCGAAGAATTGGACATGGTAGTCTCATCAATCACTCTATTCACTTGGTCAGAGATCAATTCAATTGAGTTGGATAGAGACATCTACTGTGTCAATTGTGTCAACTTCAGAAGAACTAGAAATATCAAAATTGTGAGACTCTTTAGAAGAGCAAGTTTTGGAGTGAAATCGGTTTGTTCTCACCAACTGATTCGTAAGTAAACAACTGTAGGGCGATCTCTTTCAATTGTGCATCCGCAAGAAGAAGCACAAAAAAGTGTTGTGCAACCCCAGAGCTAGGGTTTTATGAGGTGTATAGATGGATATCTCACTATACTTAATCCTTTCGGGTGCTGTAAATTGATAATATCGGTTGCTCTGGGGTTGTGAAGCTACTATCAACTGGCCGTAGAAGGCTGCGGTCTAGGAGGAATAGATCAAGAGTTCTTCATCTTGCTGACATAGCAAGAGCTTGAAAGGAAGGACGAAAAGTTGACTATAGCCAACGGCCCTCTTGTGTTAGTTTGAATCAGTTTAAAATGGGTCTAAGGCTGTCCAAAAGTGAAAAGACTTCAAATTAAGAGACGAAAAGGACTGTACTCGGCAATTACAACTTCTCATGGAGGGAGTGATCATCATACCACGAGGAGAAAGTGCACCAATAGGCAAACATTACCATTTCAAGGGCAAGGTAGATGTCGATTCCGCATTGGAGCAATTTCTTAAAATTCCACCGATTTTGGCGTGCTAGGCCAAATCAAGCAGCGGGAGGGCTTGTAACATTTTTTGTCACTTTGAAGTTGACTTTTAAGACTTCTAATTGCTCTATAAGCTTTTCATTGGGCCTCATTAAGGCGCTAAAGAAGCAATTTTTGATGAAATGCAGAATTAGGAAAAAAAGAGACATCAAGGTAGAAGAAATGATTTCAACACTATGAGTCTCTCTTATTGTTCCCAACCTACTATTTGGTTCTTATCAAATTCTTTATAATCTTACAAATGTGGCATCTATCTTAGTCTCCTTTGCTTATGTCGATAGAAGATATACTCACCTTTTAAATCAATACCTCGTTTTGCCTTTGCCAACATGTTTGAGAAATTGTCTTGACCACATCGACACTCAATTCTAGAATATAGGGAGCTAGAGAACGTCAATTAAATGTTGTTTATTTTATTATTATGTGTTGTAGCGTATAATTGTGAAGTTGAAGATAGGAGACACTTGCTCATTTCAAAATTTTGGTACACACTAAGAGCAAAACGAGTTGAAAGAATAGTACAATAAATCCTAATTATGTGCTTTATCTTGCATGTGTTTTCATAAATCCTAATCGTGTGCATTATAGCAATGAATGTGTTTGAAACGTGACATTCAAGCAAATCTGTTCAGCCCTAAAAAGTTGACTTTTTTGACAAAAGGCAGGTTCTTTCATAGGGGTATAAAAAGGGCTCCAAATTGGAGCTCCAACAATTTGGTGGCTAACTAGAAGGCCAACAAACTTCTTTTTTTTTTCTATTCACAAATTTTTGTGGTTTATTGTCCATACCTCTCTTCCCTCTTGTTTCAAACTTATGACCCTCTTATTATTGATTCGATGGTCCGACTAGATTATAGGCAAGGGTCTTGGACTTTGTTAAGGCTAATGAATATCAAATAGAAATGAAATAAAAGTTTTGCAAGTCATTTGCACTTCCTCATATGAAGCCCTATTTTCGTCAATTTACATCGATCAAGCCCTACAAATTGCTAGTCATATTTTTGTTTAAACTTTGTTTGGAAAACTAAGATGACCTACTTCTAATAAAAGTTTAGTTCATTTCCTAATGCTTTCATCAATGTGTTATTTGCTGAAAGAAATCATCAAGAGCAAAGAATTTTATTGCATTTATTGAGTGAGAGTGGAAAGGATTTGAAGGGGCGTACAAGAGTGCCTAAAAGTGTGAAACATCCGTTGACACGTCATAGAATTGAAAGAGGAACCAAATTAATGTGAAAAGAGCTGCAAGTCATTCAAGAGAAATGGATTGATTATGGATGCACTATTGTATGTAATAATGAGTAAAATTGCACAAAGATTATGGTTGTTGAAAAAAAAATAGGGACCAATTGTAAATAAATAATATAAAGATGCCTAAATGAAAGAGGAAGCAAGCTTGGTGTGAAAAGAGCTTCAAGTTGTTCAGGAGAAAATCAAGTATATGATACATTTTTTTGTTGTATTGTGGATGCTAGTAGCCTAACCAAAACAAAAAAAATAAACTAATTACTGGCATCTAAAAAAGGTCATTGAAGAGGTGGGATCACAAAGTGTTATTCAAGTTGTCATGGAATAACACCTCTTAACTATTTGAGCATCTATCATATCTTGGAAAAATTATTCTAAAATACTCTTTTATCTAGTGCACTCACTTGCTTTTGTTTTGAGATGATGCTTGAGAGTATCGACAAGTTGAATTGGTTTGATTGGTTATTAAAGCAACATGTAAAATTGTCACATTCATTACTTCTCATTCTAGAGTGTTGGCTTTGTTTTGTAGATTAAATTCTCATAAGGAGATTTGTTACATTAAAAAGCAAGTCCTCAGTAGTCTCATTCTAGAGTGTTGGCTTTGTTTTGTAGATTAAATTCTCACAAGGAGATTTTTTACATTTAAAGGCAGGTCCTCACTAGTCAATGAAAAATGGCTTCAATTGCCATTACACAAATTTGAGCTTGAGCATCATATTGAAACTTGAGTGCATGACAGTAGGGCTTACATTTTGAAAAAGTGTCAAAAAAATTATAAGCCTCTTGAGAAATATCTTCATATTGCTGAAGCATATATATAAAAAGCAAGCCACCATGAGATCTATATACGAGAAAACGAATCAAATCATGGATAGCTTGAGGAGAAATCATGTTCTCATGCTAGTCATGTATGAGTTTTGCGTGACACAATACAATAGGATCATTTTGCATCCACTATGGCATGGATGTGACAATCAATACTTAATTTCTTGTTTGTAATACTTGTATAATGTATGCTTTTGAATTTTAAACTTCAAAAGGTCCTACCACTACCATTGGAATATGTCATTCAGTGTTGTAAATGGAGGATAAGACTCTTAAGTAATTTTAAGCATTAGGTCATGTTTAAGATTTGTTACCTACGTTGGAATTTGATGCTTAGCTCAAATCCATTCATTAATGAGCATCCTGAAAGCTATACAAAATCAGGAAAAGGGAAGGCTCAAATTTCTAAGTAGAAGGTCGAAAAATCCAGTATTAGATTTTTTCAATCCAAGCCTTCTCCAACCCAATGTAACTCTTTTCAAAGAGAAATTTTCTGACCTTGGATCGAATCGGATCGAGGCAAAAATTATCCGAGTGTCTTCGACCCTGGATCAGGGCGAATCAGGTTTGATTTCTCCGACCTTGGAAAATTCGACCCTGATGACCTGGTGTAAAAATTGATCCTTTGTACATTTTTTGATACTTTGTAAAGTTTGATATTGTCGGTCTAAAATCCTGACCCAACGACTTCACGTTGACAATCCGCCTACATTGTACATGCAGTTGTAGTTCTGAGGCGGTTATAATAACTATAGAAAATAACAATTATAGATATCTTTTGAGTAGTATATCAAGATAAGTATCTTCATCAGAAAATTTCTTCTGATCTTCTGATATCTAAAACATCTGATAATTGTTTCTATCAATTTATTCAGATAGTTCCGTTGCATGTGTTGTCACACACAATGATCAGAGTTCTCATTCTATAGCTAGCTGAAGTTTTTACTTCATGCGATTGTACTCCTTGTGGATATTAATTGGAGTACATTTTGTCTCCACTTAGTTGTTGTTCCATTGCGCATTCTTTATTCCTTCATATTGAATGTTCTGTTGCTAACTGTGTCGTTTCCGATCCTACTGCCCACTTGCTTAAACTTCCGCTCACAAACCCACTGGTTTTCGACATAATATCAGAGTGGGCAGTTCAGTAATATGCACATTATCTGCAGATTATCAAGACTTGTCTCTACCAAGTCATTGTTATAGCAAGCGCACAGCCAACAATGTTCTGAAATTGTTGAATCTACCAACGATCTCACTCAACCATAATGGATCTACCTTCTAGTTTTTCTGTCATCGCGAGACTCGATGGAAGTAACTGCCATCTCTGGAAGTTCAAAATGAAGACCATACTATTAGCCAAGGAACTGTGGGACATCGTTAATGGCACAAAGGTTAAACTAGAGAGTGATGCAGCCACTATCACCAAATGGAGACTGAAAGATGACAAGGCATTTGCCTACATCACTGTCAACATCATAGACACTCAAATCATTTACACAAGTGCTGCTCAGACTGCCAAGGATGCATGGGACATCCTACCCCTACATGGTATCAGGGATACCACATCTAAATTACATTTGAGGAAGAAATTCTTCAACATAAAAATGTCTAAAGTAGAAAGTGTCTCGACTTTCAAAACCCTCTTGGAGCAAATGGTTGCAACTGGCTCAGTCATTGGAAATTCCAATGCTATTATGACTCTACTAGCGAGTCTTCCTAAAGCCTATGAAAATTGGGTCTTGAAAATTTTGACCCAGGAGCACCTCACTCTTTCAAGAGTAATTTTGATGCTTCTACAAGAGGAAGTCAGAAAATCTGCAACTTCCTTGGGCTCAGAGTCGGATCCTCAACTTCTGTATTCCAAATATCAGAAGTTTAGATCAAACAGATCTACACAGCCAAATTATCTTGACAAAAGGAGCAACATGCAGTCTGGGTTGGATTTCACTCTGGATCGAATTTTTTTTCAGGGTCGAATTCTGGTCCAAGGTCAAGAGTCTTCATCATTCCAGCCAAAGCAGAGCCTATTCTGCAAATACAGTAAGAGAACTGGCCATCTTATCAGGTTCTGCAGAACTTTAAAATTCAACAACGAGAAGAAGAAGAAACTTACAAAACCGATCCATTACAACGACCCTGAATGGCAAGACAACTTATCAGGTGTGGACAGAATCGAAGCCATCACTCAAAAATATTAGAGTGTTAGGATGCAAAGCTTTCAATTGGGTCTCTTCACAAAATGAGTCAGAATCTCAAAGGGTCGAATTACATCAGAGAGTCGAATTTCAACCAAGAAGGACAAATTGACCTAAACAGCCTCCATCTCGATTTATGGATGATCCAACCTACTACTTTATACAAGAATCAAATACAAATTCTGAAGCAAGGTCAATTATTGATGCTGACCAGTGCAAAGCAACAAGAGACAACAAATCTGCATTTTTAAACGAGAATGGTTTCTATCCAAACTCGGCAGACTTGTTTACTTCAAGTTTGTATCGGACTTCTTCATCAACACCACTCTTTATGTATATAATGATCTACTATTTAGTATCAATCTGAATTTGATAAAAGATCTAAAATGCAAATGAGCACTGGAGTTCAAAAGGCCCGATAAAATTTCAGCCAACTGTTGTCACAGAGTACAAAAATCGACCCAACAGAACAAAACTGATGGCAACAGATTACTTCACAACGGCTCTGGCAAATGAGCACCACCTCAGATTCAACGACAAGTTAAATATTTTTCAAGATCCACATTGAGGGGGAGTGTTGGAATTCGATGATTAGCTTCAAATCCATTCATTAATGAGAATCCTGAAAGCTATACAAAATCAGGAAAAGAAAAGACTCGAATTTCTAAGCAAAAGGTCAAAAAATCCAGTATCGGATTTTTTCGACCCAATGTAACTCTTGTCAAAGAGGAATTTTCCGATCCTGGATCGGATCGGATCGGATCAAGGCAAAAATTATCCGGGTGTCTTCGACCTGAATCGGGTCGAATCGAGTCTGATTTTTTTGACTCTCAAAAATCCAACTTTGGCTATATTTTTGACCCAGTGTAAAAATCGATCATTTGTTTATTTTTGGTACTTCGTGAAGTTCGATGTTGTCGGTCTAAAATCCGACCCAACGACATCGCGTTGACAGTCCGCCTACATTGTAAATGTAGTTATAGTTCTGAGGCGGTTGTAATAACTGTAGAAAATATCAGTTTTAGATATTTTTTGAGTAGTATATCAAGATAAGTATCTTCATCAGAAAACTTCTTCTGATCTTCTGATATCTAAAACATCTGATAATTGTTTCTATCAATTCATTCAGATAGTTCCGTTGCATGTGTTATCACACACAACAATCATAGTTCTCATTATGTAGCCAGCTGAAGTTTTTACTTCATGCGATTGTACTCCTTTTGGATATTAATCAGAGTACATTTTGTCTGCCCTCAGTTGTTCTTCCATTGCACATTCTTCATTCCTTCATTTTGAAACAACATTGTAAAAATTGCATTCTTATATTGTCTTGTCTAATCTAAAATAAATTTCTATATAAAAGCAAAAGGGGATATTTTTTGCAAACTCTATATACATGAACAAACAATAACGATGTGGTATTATACCACAAAGGCCTTGCCATTGGATAATAGCATGAATAAGGCATTTTATATATTGTTGTGAGAACTTATTTTGTGTAATTTTTTTGTACTTTGAAAATTTGGAAATTAGTTTGTTGCAAGTTTTTAACAGACATTTTAATGTTAGAAGAAATAGAAACGATTTGTATTTTAAGTTTATGAAAAAAATTTATGTTTTGGTTATGAATTATGCATTTTGGTAATTATTATAATTATGTTGCATTGGAGAATATAATCCATGATGGATTATGGTTGAGATTATTGAGTTTGTGATTGTGCCATGTCATATTGTCATTTTTTATGTTTTTGACTTTTTATGAAGATTAAAAGAATGTAGAAGAATAGCTGGTTTATATTTTGACCAATAAATTATGTTTGTAATTTTGCTATTTTAAAGTTGGCAAAGATCAGTATTTTGAATATTTGAATATTCACGATCAATATTCACAAGAAATTACATTAATCAATAGATTTTGTTTCATCGCTTATGTCCATGTGTATCGCTTTCGTTTTTTGTTGTTTGATAAGATATGTGGTTCTATGGTTGTTGTTGGCTCTTTAATTCTACTTTGTCGTCAGTATTTGTTTGTTTAATGATGATTTTCATTGTTTCATTTAGATTGATGCATGTCACAATTCCTTGAATTGTTATTGTTGAATCAATGTCACAATGATATACTAATAACTTGTATTTCATGCATTTGAAAAACCAAAACAAACATAAGCTGTCACATTGTATTGGCGATTGATTGTTGTTGTTGGTAAGAAGTTTTATGTATGTATCAACAAATGATGTGATTTGCTCATATAAGATTTTAAAAATCAGATCGTTTTTGTAATGTTCTTTCCAAATCGAAGAATTACAATCATTTTCTCTTAAACTTAACAAAAAACATTGCACGACATTTGGTTGAAGCTTGCTTGCAGTAGCATGATGAATCAAAAAATGAAAAGATGTTGAAAATGTCATGGTTAATTTTATAAATAGAAAAAAATTCCAACTCTATATAGTCTCTTGGTCCATAGACATTTGTGCAAATATTGCTGGTCATTGTGCTTGTAAAAGATAAAATTCTATGCTTTTCAAGCTAAGAAGAAAATAAGAAAAACTTAACAATCAAATTGACTATAATGGTAACCTTGTCTAATTCGGTATTTGCTTTGATCTACTAGGACTAATTTATTCATGTATCTCATAATATATGTTTCTCAATATTCACAATGTTCACGATCTGTATTCACAATGTTCATGATCAGTATTCACAATATTCACGATCACTATTCACAACATTCACGATCACCATTCACAACATTCACGATGAAAATCTCAAAATCTCAATTTCTCAGAATTACAGTTTCTCAAAATCTCAATTTTTCAATTTGATAGAATCTCAATTTCTCAATCTCAGTTTCTCAAAATCTTGGTTTCTCAATTTCTCAATATTCGCAATTTCAACAATCACAAACCATCAATAAAGTAATCTTCAAGACATCTCTGAAAATTCGATCATTTCTTCATCCAATATGGAAGACATTGTCTATATGTCCTGCAAAACAAAACACATCGACCTGCATGGAAGGCCCAAGGCCCATGGGCCTTCCACAGCGTAATGACATATCTAAAAAAAATTTCTCTCATAAATTCTGGACAGAATCGCACTCAAGAAAATTCTGGACAAAACTAGTGGTTATTTAGTTGCAAGCAAATTCCACTTTTGAGTGCATAAAAATTACAAAGAAAAATTGAAGACTTGGCATTACGCATGTCACGCCAAACTAGCTTGTTAAGAGATATTAAATAGCTCATAGTAAACAAACACGAACACGGTCGATAAGAGTGAAGAGAGAATCGTTTTATCGTTGGATCAATACATCTGGCCCGATATGATTTGTCTTAGCAACTACTAGATCTCATGTGAAATACATGGGCAACTATACGGCCATAAACAAACTCGTTCTCCTATAAAACGATGCCAATCCATGCTCAATCCTAAGTTTATGCCATGCGTAACTTCTTGAAAAAATTTCAACTATACACATGCACTAACCAAATGAACCTTGTATGCCATTCAATATCCACAAATAAGGTTATTGCAATTGGATCATATTTTGAGAGGTAAAAATCGCTGCTCCAAACAAATGCAGAACTATGTTTGCAAAGATGCACAACTGATTTCCATGTGCAAAGAAAACTTAACTAAATCTCGAGAAGATAATTAAAGCCTCCAAAGCAAAGCAAAAGTGCAAGATCGAAGACAAATGGTTTAATGGCCATAAAAGTATACGTGCAGAATTGATCTAAAGTGCACGACTATCTAATACGATAATCAAATTGCAACAACGATGACAAACAATAAGAGACTACCTCCAACTGCAAAAGAACCGATCCTCATGTGAATCAATTGCAAAAGGCCATAGCTACAAAATAAAGAATCATAGTGTCTCATACTACCTCAATATCTTCACAATCCATGTTGTCTTCTCGGTCTTCACTAGGTCTACTGTGCTTTGCCCTGTTTTTCTGGCACTCGGAACATCAATTGGAACACAAGAGGTGTGTGTGTGCGCATGCACACGCGCACACGAGCGTGTGTGTGTGTGTGTGTGTGTGTGTGTGTGTGTGTGTGAGAGAGAGAGAGAGAGAGAGAGAGAGAGAGAGAGAGAGAGAGAGAGAGAGAGAGAGAGAGATATGGCGCATGCACAACCACCCAGTACAAGGCAAAGCCAAAAAATATGCTTTTTCTTTTTCTTTTGCTTTTCGAAATGCACGAGGCATGTACAATGAAGCACCGCATTCATAGATCCATGCTACTTTGCAACCTCAACAGGGAGAGAACATAGATTTGAAAATAGTAAAGCACAAGTCATTTACAATAAAGCACCACATGAGAGTCAGAAAAATGCATGCTACTTTAACCCTCAATTAAGGTTCAAGCATTAAAACTTTGGGCCGCTACCGCATTTTGAACTTTAATGTTGACTTTTTTTCTAAAAATCGACCAACCTCAACACATGGTATTGCCTTTGCAAGGCAAAGCCAAAAAGTGTTAAATGCTTGGGCAAACAGTCATGGGTGTCCATTTCAAACATTCCACTTTTAGAAGTTTCACACATTTGGTTGATAGTCACTACGCTGACCTATCCAACCAAAAAAAATTGTCATAAGACTGTTTCGAAAATTTCACAATTCGAAATTTCACACATTTGTTTAATAGTCACTATGTTTATTGACCCAACTAGAAAAGCTAAGGCAAAAATTTGAAAATGCTTATTTAAAAAGGCCAATATTGTCAAACTATAACCTCATGATAAAATGATCTATAGCACTTTGTCCATGTAAACTTATCAAATAACATTAAAAAAAAAAACTATATTTTAGAATTTGAGGACCCACAACACGGCAATGCCTTCACTCCCACTAATGGGCATATCAACATAAAACCTTTTTGTGTTTAATAAAACCTATAAACTACATATTAACAAGAATGCAAAACCTATCAAACTACAATTCAAGAAGAAATCTGAACATTAGAATTCAAAGACCCACAACAATGCATAAATACTTAACCTCATAATGTTTCAATAAATTTGGAATCAATAATAGAAAACGGAAAATTTTAGGTGCAACAATCACAACTACAAAAGGTTAGCCAAAAAAATTCTGTATACATTCACTTTGTTATGAATTTTGGTGCTAAATATTAATATACAAGCAAAACTTACTATCACAATATAGTACATAACATTTTTTTTTAAACCATAAAACCTCATCAATTCCACTAAAATGTTAAATGATTGATTTTCAAAAGTCTATAGTTGACCACCCACACAAATGGACAATTAGACAAGGACTTCATCTAAAGTGACTACCTTAAGAACAACATAAAAGTTAAGCAACTAAAACCTAATCTCAACCTCAAATTATAAGCAAACTACAAAACATTGTGCAAATAAAGAAAAAAGTTCTACACATAAAAACGTAATCAAATTCCTGCTCAACACCAAATAAGCTCATTTGGTGGTTGTCGGTCTAGCACCTTGATCCTGCCTTGGAGGTCCATCCTCCTGGTCATAAGCAAGTAATAGTAGGATTTAGGAAAACAACAATTATCATGAGATTTAAAGGCGTAAAAATGGAAAGAATATGAGCGTTATTATTTCAATAAAAAACTTCTAAAACCTTGCGTCTGAATCGTTGCGGAGGTTCCCGAACACGACGAGCCTCTCGAGATCGAACACGAACTACATGCGAGTGGATTGCACAAGAGACGCAATATTGCATCTTAGCATAAAGCTTTGGAAGAATATAACCTGCAAAAAATTGTAACCGTTAGAATTGAACTGACACATTGTAAGGTGCAATTCTTTCTTGTCTTGATAAATTGATTTGGATAGCATCACAACAAAGTTGTCAAGGAATTGGAATAGGAGAACGCTTGAGCCCCCAAAAAGGGAGCCATTTATGAGGTAGAAGGAACTAGAGAGCGTGAAGTCACTGCATTTTTCTAAAAAAAAAATTAGTACTTACACACCTTAGAACAAACGTGAAGCACAAAAATTATAATATCATTTTCTCAATTTAGATTTTTGAAAGATCTTGCAATCTTGAAGTACGTCATTGCAATTTCGATCAAAATATATTGATTGAAACATAGTTGCAACTATGGTTTTCAATGAAAATGTGGTCCTATTGCCACAACATGTAGTTGCTAAGGAACCTTGGGAACATGGACTGCCATTCCCACTCAACACACCTAACACAACAATTTGGGAAAATGTTCTGATTGTGTGGCGAACACATTCCTAAGCCGTTCCACCATTTATTTGAAGTTTAGGACTGATATATTTCCTTTTGGCATACTTTCTTCTCCCTTTTGGCCCAGATATTTCCCTCCTAACCTACATGTTCATGACCTTCCAAAAACTATCACCAAAAGGATTTGCTTGGTAAATTTCTTCGCATTCTTGAAGATGATTGAATCTTGCAAAGGTTGCCCTTCCTCAAAAAATTATGAGTTCCCCAAGGTTTGTGAATAAGAAGTGGTCCATAAAACATTGAACCTAACATTAAGAACTTTGAAAGTGACCTCACCTTTTAATATTACAAAATTTAGAAATGAACTCACCTTTTTTTTTGGCATGTTATCAAATCTAAAATCCATAAATTCTTTCATGACCATAAAGATGCACAAGTGACCTCGCTATCATTTACGTATGAAAGGGTCCTTTTAATAACCTCTACCCCCGATTCCACAGCCGTTCAATTATGGCTCGAGCCAATGATCTTGCAATAAGGTGCAAAGATCACTAAATAGACAATTGCCCGATACATCAAACACCATGTTCAAAACACTATTGAACAAGCTTCAATTTCCAGCTAGAAGTAATGTTAAGACTTGAATCTTGCATTTAAATCAAAAAGCTTCAAAACGCTTCAATTTAAAATTCATTGCAACTGTTCTGAAAACCAATCTAGGCCTAAAATTCAAAAACAAAGAAGATTGTGCAGTGAGATAGCAACAACATACCGTCGTAGACGCATGCCTCCTGAACATCACGTACCGCTGCTTGCTCCACTATATTTCTTACTAAGAAACGCTTCACTGCTTTATCCTACAAACATATCCCTTATGTTAGAACCGAATGCACAAGTTTGTTCAATAATTAGAATTCAAGTAGCAGAATCCAAGAACCTGATAAAAAAGCTACAAAAGATGTGCAAAATTTGTCATACTACGAAGGTGCTCCTGTGATAATTAATTTGCCATAGCTTTTCCTAGAAAACATTCAAGACCTAAAATGCCACAACAAAAAGACAAACAGGGTAACTAAATTTAGTGATAAACACAACTGAGCTAACAAAAAGCCACAAAACCTATGATTAATGCCTTGATAATTCTTCACTATAAGCTAATTTTCACTGAGATTACAGGGCAGACTGGAAAAGAGGCAAATCCAGAAGAGCAAACCCTAAACCCAAAGGAGTAGAGGCGTCTCTGACCTTGGGAACACATTTGGCGCAGTTGGAACACCTGATCGGGTACACATGGCCCCGGCCGTGCTTGTTGCGACCTCCATTCCTGCGCTTTACCGTCTGAAAAAACAAATCCAGATCTAAGCAAATATAGCAAACACAAAAAAAAAAAACAAGACAAAGACACCCGGGCATAAGCGCCTCATAAAGCAGAAATGATAAAGACAAGCCTATCTCAGGAAAGGGAACCTCACCATAGCTGACTGAGAACCGGATCGCAACAATCGAACACGAAAAAACGCAGGCGGCAATGCAATCCTTTGTCGCCCTTAGGGTTGCCTTCTTCTTCTTTGGCCTTGCAAATGTGTTGAGGTTGATCAATGGAATTTGGAAGAAAGTCAATGTTAAAGGCTCATATCTAGTGGGGTCTAAACTTTAGGGCTTGAACTTTTGGGTGAGAGCTAACTATCATGCATTTGGTGCCATTCAAAATTTTTAGGATGCATGTCGCTGATTTTCATTGGTTGGAAAAAAAAACATTGATGCCCTTAAACATTCCTACAAAGACATGCAAAGAATGATAGCTCCTTGTGAACCGATCATGAATGCATGATTATTCTCTATTCGACAGACATATAGATTCCCAAAAGCAAAAGCCACCGCAGTCCGTAGAACCTAGAAGTCGTTAATCTTGGGTAGGTCGTTTTCTCACAAGCGAGCTATAATCGATTCCACTCATGTTGGTAGTGCGCTTACATCAAGGCATTTCTCAAGCTAATTCCTACTTTCCTCTTCCAGGGGAGCATGAATTCATGGTTCAACAAGAACTGGATATGTACCGAGGCATCCTAGCCTCCTATGTACCCTTGCTTGTTGGCAAAATATAACGATTCTCGTTGCCCTACGTTGAGTGGCCATGGACAAAGGGAGTGCTTTTAGCATTAGTATCAAGCCATGCAGAAGCATATTTTTACTTGATCTAAGAATTCACGGTTGGAGATGATTTTTGGTTCTGGGGACCTAAAATTGGCGTTTCTCATCAGGACGGTAAGAGAGTCTTTTACATGCAAAACCAGGAGCTCATAATATTGTGAATCATCACCCAAGATCTTTCTACAACCAAGATTGGATATGACATACTAATTGCAGTATTTTGTTGAATCCTTTCTATGCCTCTCTAATCTCGTGGATCTAGAGGACAAGAAAGAGGTTTTTGGATCTCCAACCGAGAGAGGGTAAACAAAGAGATAGGAGTGAGAATCTAGGCTTGCTAAGGTTGTCAAACTTAGCTTAGGATATAGTCGTGAAATAACCTAGATTTGGGTGTTGTTCATCTCGGTGCTTCTTCTCTTTTTGGTCTTTTCTTGGTTTTCTTTCCTCTTTCTTGTTTTTGGTTTCTTTGGATTTATCTAGGCATCTTTGGCTCTAGATCTTCTCCTCAAGAGGTTCATCTTCTCGAGGGAGGTGAACAATGAAAGAAATCCTACCTATGGATCTTAGTAATCTCTCCAAGATGAATGTAAATCTTATGGATATCTAGTTTCTTGAACTAAATGAAATGAATGTTTGGGCTAATGATAGATCAACATAATTAAACAATAGCAAAACAATCATTCATCATCCATACAATATAATCACATACAAGTGAGACATCGGGCTTTGTTTATGCTCGTTGGCCAATTCGCTACTTGTCAACTTCGTTGATATTGGAGCTCTCGGTATATTTGGATTATGGAGTTTCCTTGTTCATGACTCGTCCACGCTCTCGACTGTAGTTAGGTGGCTTTGATTCTGCTTTTTGATATCCTTCGTATGATTATTATAGCTGAAATATGTTAGAAGATTCATGTAAGAATATTTACAAGAATCGTCATGGGAATCTCCTAACATGCCCCCAGTGTGAATTTGGTGACAGTCCCTTGGCGACAATTAACTTGTGCTTGCCTTTGACGTTGGTTGGCGTGGCGATGAGAAGCGGAATGCCATAAGGAGGGAATGTGAAAGGGGGCGGGAGAAAAGAGAGGGGATTGAAAGTGGCGGTAAAATGAGAAAAAACAATTGCGGCGACAATTTACTTAGAGTGGAGGGGAGAAAGAAAGAGAATGTGTAGAAATAACTACTTAAAAATTAATAAAAGAGAAAAACGTTGAAAAACAATGAAAGTGTTGGATCCTCTCTCAGGATGCCAACTAGTCACCTGTTTCTAATACTTCGGATTCTCTACTTCATTTATGTAGTGTTTGGGCTTATTGCGGGAGCCTCTTGCCATATTTTAGAATATTTCATGTCATTCCCGAAATTTGGCAACATCTTCCTCTACTAAACAAGTGCAAGTCCCATGGCATTGCCTCTGACTAGTCTTTGGGATGGTAGCGTTTGGTGATGACGAGTCGCTGGCGTTGTCAAAATTGTAGAAAGCATATGTATAGATAGATAGATATTTTTGTTGTGCTCCAGGAAAAGCGTAGATACGAGTTCGCTTACGTAAAACCTAAGGTTTTATTTGATGACAATCAAAAGAACATGGACTTGTCAGATTTTTAATAAGAACCATATGGGTTTGATGGTTATGATGTCTAGTTTCTCCTCTACTCCTTTTAAAGATGTATCTTGGTATATTGATAGTGGTGCATTATCACACATGAGTAGCACCAAGAGTTCTTTTATTTCAATTGAATCTTGTCAAGAACTTAAAGAATCAATATACACTTATGTTGGTGATACATGTGCTATTAAAGGAGTTGGATGTATATCCTTGAATCTTGCATCTTCAATGAGTTTTACACTTTCCAATGTACTTTATGTTCAAAAACTCACAAAGAATGTGATTAGTATTGGAAAGTTATTAGATGATGGTTTTGAAGTGGAATTCAATGTCAATAATTGTGTCATTAAGAAAGGTGATGAGATCCTAACATTTGGATCTAGATATGGTGGCATTTTCAAGTTAGATTTACATGAAAATGCAAGTATTTGTGATATTGTTTTGAAGACTTGTATTTCCGAGGAGGAAGTGTGGCATAGGAGGTTGGATGATACCAATTTCACATCTATGTCTATTATGGTCAAGGAGATCAAGCCAAGAGATGCTTGTTTTATGGCAAAATCACATAAGGATCCATATTTGATGTCTTCTACCAACTTGACAAAACATCCAAAGAAGTTGGAACATTCGGATGCTCACCTTTCTTCATCTATAAGCAAGAGAGATGTCTCTTGCTTTCTAATCTTATTTGTGGTTTCACAAGTAACCAATGGCTATGTCTTGTTTCTTCAAGTTTTATGGTGCATGTGTATTTTCCATTATGCAAAACTTTGTATAGTTATGGAGCTATTGGAAGGAATGCACTATATGGAGTCTTGTTCAACTATAGGCCTAAGGTTGTATACCTTAGTGTTCTTGAAGGTTATTGCTTTGCATGTGTTTCCTTGGAAGCAAGGAAGGATGGTGATCCAAGTTTATGGATCATGGTTGGATGCTTATCCACCACGGAGGTCTATAAGGCCATTATATTTTCTATCTCGAAGGTGTTTGAGAATGGAGATTTGATTGTTTATAAAGATCTATATTCAACCTTAGAAGGGGCCTGGAGCATAGCATATCAAGATGCATCACAAGTTCTGTCTATGGAGAATGGTCAACTTATGATGGGGTCGAGGTTTGAGGAGGAATATCCTCAACATTTGCATCCAAGGGGATCTTCATTGTACAAGGTCGAGTCCTTGTGGTTCTTTATTCATGGAAAATAAAGGATAGGATTAGGTGGTATTCATTCCATAATATTCACCTATGTTTCTCTTTCTTTGGTTGATGTTTTATCTTGCTTAATTGAGATTTTGTCATCTCAAAGATTAAGTAAGGCTATTCTTGTTTTGAATGAAGCCTTTAGTTTGGAACTAGTTCTAGTCATTTGTGACTTGATTATGTTTCCAAGTAATCTAGAAAGCAATATATTGTATCACCATTTGTATGCTCTTAAATTGAGTAAGAACAAGGATAAGAACGAGCTCAAACATATTGAAAAATGTGTTCTTTTATGTGATGAGGCATGTTGTAAACTTCTTTTGAGGTTAAGTGAAGAATCCAATGAGGACACTTACACCCTTAAGAAAGTATTTAGCCTCAATGAGATCAAGTTAGAGTTTGGTTTCAAGATTAGATCCATTTTGGATAAAGTTCATAGTATTTGGACTAGTAAAGCTAGTGTGCTTAATCTTGATTATAGCTCTTGTTTTGATCTTGATCTCTATGGTCTTTGTGATCATAATGAGGCTTGGAAGCCTCGAATTCCTACTTTTTTCTTGCAGCCATCTTCATGCAAACAAATTTTTCAAGTTCAAGATCAACATCAAGCATGGAGGAGGCATATTGGAATAGTGGTAGTTTGGTGGAATTGGCAAGAGATTTCTACCAAAGAGATCTTATCGTGATGGATTCTTTGGATGTTCTTCATTTCAAATGCAAAGCAAAGGATCCACACAAAAAGTTCTTCATCAAGCATTGGACCAACCTTGGAGTATTTCAAGATCAAGTGTTCAAGTCAACTTGATAGCTTTTTAGGAGGAGTGTGAAGAATAAAAAGCCATCCAACTTGACTATTGGGGCTTATGAAGAAATTCATCTTGCTTGTACTATTATAAGTTGTAAATATCATTTTATACCTTGTAGAAACTCGAGCTATGTCTCATGCATTTAAGTCTAATTGTTATTTGTGACATTCACAATGTCTAGATTGGTCAAAAATGACATGCATGTAGATTTAGACATAGAAATGGCCAAACTTGGGCTAGTAGGAACTTCAGGTAGAGTTTTCTTACGACTGTTCCATGAAATACGACCATTGTTGAGGAAAAATGTAAATCTAGAAGTGGATTTACGAGTGTCTACATCTCCTGCCCAACTTGCATCTGAATAACCATTGAGAATATTGAGTTGGTCGTTGTCACAATAAGTCTACCTGTGGATTGGACAATACAAGTGCATGTCGATCTACATAAGCCAAATGCCTCCTAGCTATTTGTGGCTTATGCATTGGACAATCCAAACATGGATGGTTAACTCCACATTGTCCACACCAAAGTTTGAATGTTGATGGATCACCTCGATGATGTCTCCCTCCATATGCAAAGCATCGTACCATGTGCAGGATACCATCTCCTATGAGTTGATAAGCATACACAGGTAATGGACGTCCCTTAGAATCTTCCACAAAATAAACCGGTAGGCTATGATGGTCTTCCAGTGAGTTCGGTGACATGCAAGATGATATGACCATTACTTCCACTTGCCCACTTTTTATTGGAGAAACTCATGAATTAGATGGATCAATTTGACATCCATCCACATGGTGAGCTCCTTGTCAGCTTGATTCTGTTTTTGGCCTTTCAACTGCTAGACCTTGTTGTCGAACTTGTTGTTCTATATTTTGTCTTTGTAAGAAGCACATATTCTTGATTAGACATCTTGTACTTGGATGATCCTCAAAGCAGTATGTACATTGGTCCTTCTCAAGAAACTTTGCCTTGGAGCTTGAGTTTGATGATAATTGGAACTTGAAGTACTAGGTTCGTGTTCACTTGTTGCGCAAATGATTCGTAGTCTTCCTCCCTTGTCTGCTTGGAACATTCTGATTTTTCTGATTTTAATCCGTTCGATATTTCTACATTTGGACATGAGTGATCTACTCTCTTCCTTAAGATAAGATTCTCCATAATGACCGCATCTTGACAGATTTGTGGCAATAAAGTGTACAATGTGAACTTCTTCATACCAAACTTGATCTTGTCGAGTAGTCCGATATAGTAGTTCTTCATTATGGTCTCTGGGCTCAGTAGATCATTGCCTTTCACCAAATTGTACAGTCGTCTGGTGTATTGTTGAACTATCTCATTAGAAAACATCTAAAATGAAGCTAATCTGACAAACTTGGTAGTCATGGCTAGAATGTAGTGTAGTCTTGATGTAAGAAATAGCTTCAAGGGTTGCACAACTATGATGTCCCACTTTTCCTTTTCTTTTTTGAAATGAGAAATTAAAATAGTAAATAAAAGATTGATCATTATGGTACAAACATAATGTGGAGTAATAGATGAACAAGGTGAAGGTTACACTATCAAGAAGAGATGGAACATGGAATGGAGATGGAATAAAAAAGTAAATGTTTTGGTGGCGCGTATGATAATTGATGTGAAGGAACAGTTGGTAACTGGGGTGCTGGGATGGATGGGGTCCGGGGCAGCGTGGGTGTCATGCCCATGACTGGTCTCGGGTAGCGTGTCCACGTTAGGGACCAATAGACCAACAACCCATAAGTTAATTGTGACTATAAGGGAATTGGGGCCCCTATGTGTACATGGTCATAATTAATGGTTGTAGGCCTAAACACATGGTGGTGGAGTTGGTATGGGTCTATAAGTGAGTCAATAGGGAACTGGATGACGTGGCCCAGATAGGCTGTAGAGGTGTCTAGTGAGGTGTCACAGTGCACTACTAATGGTGCATGGGCCTTGGAGGGTATAAGTATACTTGTTGGGCTCTCACTAGTGCATGCTTGATTTGTGATGAGTAGCTATATGCTGCTAGTGTGACTCCTCTTTCCATGACTCTGATTGATCCATAGCTTGGGGGCTACATACATACGATCTAGGTTTGGTTGGGTTGGTTTAACCTCCAACGGTTTCCATGTGTTGTTGTTTTGTATGGTATGCTTAGGCTAGAATCCTGTTGTGAGGACTTTATATTGGTATCGGAGCCGGTCTAAGCAGGATTTACCATTGAAAGTGCTGAGTGGTAATCTCGACGTTTTCTCAAGAATCGACGAAGTAAGCAACAAAACGGTGGAATTGTGGAATTTTCTTCTCATTGGAAATAATTTTCAAATTGCAATTGATTGTGTGGTAAGTGCACGACCAGGCTCGCAATTGGTTCATTTTTGTGCTTTTCAATTAATTTCTTGGAACAATGTCAATTCTGTTGTTGCCGATTACTCTATAGTTGGCATTTTTGTGAAGCAACAAGTTACTTTATTGGTTGGCTGGATTTTTTCCTACAGTTTCTTGTTCTTCTTATGCATGGTTATTGTATTTTGAATGCTGTCTATTGCCTGTTTGGAAGCCGGTTTGGTTTTAAAACGATGGGAATAGGCTGGGATAGAAGCAAAAATACTCTGATCTGTTGGTTGTTGAGTGTTGGTGATGTTTGACAGGATTGCATGGCTGCTCTATGTGAAAGTACAGGCTTATGCTTCATTTTCCAGCAACCTAACAGTCTGTTTGCAGGGTTAGGAGCCTGTAAAGCCATTCTAGAGAATGGTTGGGTTCAGAACAAGTGGCTATTGGATAAAATAGTTGTAGTAACCTGCCAAACTAAATAACTTTGAGAATTTTGGCAGCATAACCTCTGTTTTTCAGGCATAGTGAGGGCAAACCTTGCAAATCTTGCATTGGAACTCTTCTTATGCTTGAAATAAGTAAAGCATTGGCAAAGTAATAAACATTGAAAGGGCTAAGTGATCTACAAAGAAACAACAGATGGCTATGCCTTTATGCTTCCTGCTTCATATGAAAAAAAAAACTGTTTACAAAACCCAAAACATGCTGGAAAATCTGTGGCCAGCCGTCCTCCAAAACGCCCTTCTTAAACGACGTCAGCGGAGTCCAACGCTTATTCATGTTGTAGCTCGCCTTCCATATTTCTATAACATCAACACATATAGGACCTCATGACATTGATATATCTATTACGCACACACACTCTCATTTTTGCATTTATCTTAGTTTGTATTAGATGTTTCTTTATTACAGCCTCGGAGACGTTTTCCTTTTGGTATCACATACTTGACATTTATCTCATTAGTCTTATATGCCTTTTGGCATGGAAAAGACATTAATAAAGCTCTCTCTCTCTCTCTCTCTCTCTCTCTCTCTCTCTCTCTCTCTCTCTCTCTCTCTCTCTCTCTCTCTCTCTCTCTCTCTCTCTCTCTCTCTCTCTCTCTCTCTCTCTCTCTCTCTCTCTCTCTCTCTCTCTCTCTCTCTCTCTCTCTCTCTCTCTCTCTCTCTCTCTCTCTCTCTCTCTCTCTCTTTCTCTCTCTCTCTCTCTCGTGCGCGGATTCCCCGATTTCAGCTTGTTGTTCAGGCATGTAGGTGAAAACCGAGCAGCGTGAGGGAAGGCCATGGTGTAAGGGCCCGAGGAGAGGAGATAAGAGGGGTTCATTGTATTGGGAAGAGCTCGGTTGGGAATAGATCGGCGTGGGTAGGGGCGATTGTGTGGTGGTCAAAGGAGGAGATGTGATCATGTAAGAAAGAAGAGGAAGAAGTAGCATGAACGGAGGTTTGAAGGAGTTGAGAAGCGAATGAGTCCGAATCAAAATTAAAACAAGATAAAGTAGGAGTGGTGGTGATAAGAGAGGGTGGGGATTGAGGAGTAGGGAATGGTAAGGAAATATGAATATAAAGCTGGGTGGTGGATGTTGTGAGGGAAACTAGTGGAGGTATAAGGACTGTAGTGGTAATTACCTGAGCTCCATCATAGGAGACTCCTTGATCCGTCTGGGTAATAGAGAGCTGCGACAACGTGATAATAGGAGGGGCAGCTATGCTGGTAATGATCGTCGCTAGGTGTGCTTACTGGGCCACCATGGTGAAATCAAAGGTGCTCAAAGTATTATCGCCAAATCCATCGTTTCTTGAGTCTTGGGCGGCTCCTTGATCGTCAGCTATGACATCAGCTTGCATTGCGTCTGTGTCTGCTATCTCTGCTCCTTGAGCTTTAGAGGCCCTTTGGACCTTTCGTTGGCGTGTGGATCTAGTCGTGGATTCGCCTGGAGGGAGGATTCTCTTGAACATCTGTGCACGCATAGTGGTTCGATGTGGCACATTTGGATATATCCCACCTTAGTAACTGCCTTCCGGGCCATCAGTGCTGCGTGGAATTTCTTTACCAACTTGTCCACCCAGTTGTAATGTTGAACTTTTTGTTGCCCCATTGCGAAGGATAAGGCAAATAGGTCACTCGAAGGAATTCGGTCCACTCGGGGGGTTCAACACTTCAATAAGTAGGTGCACAAGTTCTACTGCTTCTTTGAGCTCCTTGTCTTGAATACATTTGATAGTGTATCCGTCATTGGTGAAGAGTGTGGTGGACCCATCTTCGACGAGGAGGTGCTTCAGATAGTTATGATCGTATGTTGTGCCTTTCCCATGAATGATTTCCCCGTCGTTAGGAAAGCCCAGTGACTGGATGATAGAAATATCCACTAGTATAATGACCGCGTGAGGCCCTGAGGGAATCATGAGTGTCTCACTTGCCGCATCAAACGTGGAATATGTCGTGTGCACTACACTTTTCCATTGAATGCCAGTACAGGGTGTGGAAGGCATATGTCCAATTGGCTAGGAAGGGACGAGTGAAAGCAATTTTGGCCTCTAGTTCTGGAATGGTACAAAGTGTATCTCAGAAGTATATTTGCATACTTGAGGGCATGATAAGACAGGTTTCTGCTCCGTATGTGATGCCATACTGATGTGGCGTGCAAGGAAATAGAGGATGAGCTTGTGCAAGCATGCTAGGGAGAGCAAAAAGGAAATGAAAGCAAAAAATCAGGCTGAATTTTGTAGAAAATTTCAGCATAGTCTCCCCAGTAAACTCATTTAATGAACTCGCACAAGGGGTGGAGCCATCTTTTTATAGATGTTTTGGGTAAAAAATTTGGAATTCGCCCACCCAATAGAGAAATCACCGAAGCAATTCTAAGACAGTCTAGACTGCTCGTGAATTTTGATGATGTGCCAAAATAACTGTGCAAATTTTTGCAAGTTGTAACAGGTCTTTTTGACTTAAAATTCACTTGAATCTGATTTTGACAAAATTAGCAACCCATCAAAATTTGCTGAAGCTATGTTTAACATTTTTTCACTACGGGTGAGTTCTTGAATGGATGTGCAAATTCTGTCTCACTGCTTTTCATGTTGTGCGAGTTCTGTGCTTGGATTTTCTATGCTTTTCTTTATTATTTTTTGAAAATTGGACAAATTCACACAGGGTCCAGATAATATTTGATTGGCCTAAAAAGGTCCATTGCAGTACTGGCGAATTTTGGCTGAGGCAAAAATCACCTTATTGATAGATGTGTTCTGAATGAGGAGTAGAAGGCGAATTTCATGTGAGAATTTCTGATGCTAGTGATGTAGTTTCCTAACACTTGATCCATTTTTCTAGAATATTGGGAGATTTGATAGAGATAGATCTGAAAACTGATGTAGAAAATGGGGATCTAATCAAGATAGATCTGTACTTGTTTGCTAGATCTAAAGTGAATGGTCAGATCGTGAATTTGTTTTATCTAGATGACTGATCATTAACGTGCAAATAATGAGATTGGATCTAGAAGAAAGAATTAGATAAAAACAAATAATATGAAAATTCCACATACAGAACGACAAGGGGATGGGTACATGCATGCAAAGACACAGAACAACAATATGCCACAATACATTTCAAGATGAAAACAATGCTCATGATATTGTCTAAGATGACTTTTCTTGACCACAGAATCTGAAGAAACAAAACATTTCTATTATTAAAGTTTTGCTAGCTTTTAGCCCTCAGTCTGACGAAAAGACACAAAGCGAAAATGTTCGCGAACATCACGAAAAGACATGAAGCGAAAATGTTCGCGAACATCCTGACGAAGAGACACGAATGCAAAAAGTTCGCGAAAGAAATTTTTTTGTGATACAACAAGAGAAAGTCAGATGACGCGAAAGTCAAACGGCTCAAAGTGACACGAAAATCTTCGCGACACTTTTCGAGCTTCACGTTCCAAAGGACCAGGAAGATCATGCAAGTACCATGAAGTACAAAAACCTTGATCTGATATGATGACGTCAACGAAAGAGTGTTACGACGTGCCTAATCCACCTCTCTTGTAATCCATGATTAGTTATAGATTGTTTAGTCTATCTAATCTGGTGTGCTACTCTGAATGTATAAGATACATAGAGCAGATAGAAACATACAAACTACAAAATAGAAGGCTGTCTGCAAGCGAGACAAGTCTTGTAAGCACGATCCACAGAGATCCAAGAAGTCCGCTAGTAAGCGAGACATTACTCATGGGAGAACATTGCTTCTCTCACGCCAATGCACTGTGTGGGTCTGTCATGCAACGCTCAAAATCAAGAGAATCAATAGATGATATTGTAGCTATTATGCACAATCTCTCTTAATTTTGTCTGATCCTGAATGAATTATTGTCTGCCATCGCTTGTGTATCTCATTCACTCATTTTATCAATTTCCCACACTGGTTCAATTTTTATTGAATGGTATATTAATCTAAAACGTAGATCAACGGTGTCTGTCTACATTCTAAAGGTAGGAATGACATAGCCGGTAGTGACTTGCAATCATATCTTAAATCCAATTGTTTTTTGTTTGTGATTAATTTGATTTTGCTTCAGCAATGTCAATATCAAAGCTCATTCAATTTTCGTTTCGTTTCGTTTCATTTCATCCAACTTCACTTCATTTCATTTCATTACAGAGCCTGATTGATATATGCAATTTGCGTTCCACGTTTTTTGCATCAGTGGTATCAGAGCCCACATGTCATAGTTTGACATAGCCACAAAGCTATCAAATCTAGGAGGCTAAACATTCAAACAAAGAATCATCAACAAGTGAAAACACAATTCACAGCAATGGCTTCAATAAGCAACATACAATCCAACATCTGTACAATCTTCGATTCATCAGGATCTAACTTCCTAGCATGGAAGATTAAGACCTCACTGATACTAAAGGGAGAAGGATTATTTCCCTTGGGTAGCACCGAGGAGATGCCTACAACTATAGGCAAGGAGCTACGTGAATGGAGGGAGAAGAATAACAAGGCAGTAGCCGTGTTATCTTCATCCATCAAGGATAGCCTAACTCTTGACCTTGTTACAATCTCTAAAGAAAAAGAGATGTGGGATACATTACTCACAAGATTTCAAATGAAATCGTGCAGTGCCATAGAGTATCTGGCGAATCATCATGAGTCTGATGCATTTGATCTGTAGGTAGGCGTACCTTCAAGTGATACATGTTGCCTTTTCTTCTTCCTTTAGTGATTAGTGTATTGGTACTTGCATCAACAACATTGTATGCTTCATCTGAGAACGTCACACGCATCCCTGCATCAGCTTGCCACTGATAGCAAGTCTTGCTGCAGTGTAGGCACGAACAGAACATCTTCGAGTCATGTATGTGGACGACACTCTGATATTCTACAAAAGTGAAGAGCTTATTGTTGAGGTGAAGTATGACATCTTGAAACATTTTGAGATTGCAGACCTGGGAGAAGCTAGATGTTATCTTGGCTTACAGATTGACAAGGACTATGAGGGAGGTAAATTATACCTTCATCAGTCTAGATATACCTAGAAAATCCTAGAAGATTTTAGGATGATGAGTTGCAAAGGCTTAAATACTCCCATGCTCGCAGGAACAGTCATGACAAATGAAGACTGTTCGAAGATTAAAGAAGAAAGAGAGTTGATGCAGCTTACACCATACAGAAAGTTGCCAATTTTGTACAAATCCAAGCTCAACTCATTGGAAGATGCGAAACGGATTTTGCAATACCTTTAGTTAATGAAGGATTTTGGTTTGTCTTATTCTCCCGATGCAGGGTTCTAGATACTTTCCTATAGTGATGCTAGCTGGGCATCTCTCAAGGATGACTGCAAAAGTCTCTCAGAAGGATGCACCATCGCATCAAGAGCAACAAATGGCTCGAAGCGACACGAAAATCTTTGCAACACTTTTCGACCTTCACACTCCAAAGGATCAAGAAGATCATGCAAGTACCATGAAATACAAAAACCCTGATCTGATATGAAGATGTCAACGGAAGAGTGTTAGGATGTGCCTAACCCACCTCTCTTGTAATCCATGATTAGTTATAGTTTGTTTAGTCTATCTAATCTGGTCTGCTACTCTGAATGTATAAGATACATACAGTAGCAAATAGAAACATACAGACTACAGAATAGAAGTCCACCTGCGAGTGAGACAAGTTTTATAAGCACGATCCACAGAGATCCAAGAAGTCCGCTAGTAAGCAAGACATTACTTATGGGAGAACACCGCTTCTCTCACGCCAATGCGCTGTGTGGGTCTGTCATACAGTCCTCAAAATCAAGAGGATCAATAGATGATAATGTAGCTATTACGCACATATCTCTCTTAATTTTGTCTGATCTCGAATGAATTATTGTCCATCTCTTGTGTATCTCATTCACTCATTTTATCAACTCCGCACATTGGTTTAGTTTTTCTTGAATGCTGGATTACTCTAAAACGTAAATCAGTAGTGTCTGTCTACATTCTGGAGGATTGTATAAATGATATAGCCGACAGTGACCAGCAATCGAATTTGAAATCCATCCGAATTGTTATTTGTTTGCGATTAATTTGATTTCACTTCAGCAATTTCAATATTAGAGCTCGTTCAAGTTTCGTTTCGTTTCGTCCAGCTTCGCTTTGTTTTGTTACATAGTCTGATTGATATTTGCAATTTGTGTTCCACGTTTTTTGCATCAGAATCTAGAGGAATGCCTTCTAGTGTCTTAAGTCGGGCATACCCGGAAGAAAAGAGATGGTCAATCACATATGGCCCTTGCCCTGTGAACTTCAATTTTTCTTTGTATGCGTTTGCTTGATAAATGAGGACTTTACCCCCCTCTTTAAATTCCTTGAGCTTAATTAAACGATCATGCCAATGTTTTTGTCTACGCTTGTGAACCTGTTGCGCATGGACACTAATGGTATGAGTTTCACAAAGCTTTTCAAGATGAAATAAGCGATTGGCTAAGATTTGTTTGGAATCTAATTGTAGATCATAGGCCAGGCGTAAGAATGGAATATAAAATTCAACTGGCATAACTGCTTCCTGGCCATAAGTCAGTTGAAAGATCTAGTAGATTATTGGGAGTTGTGCGATAAGCCCAAAGAGTGACATGTAACTTCAGTTCTCAATCAGATCTACTGGCCTCTATGGTCTCAATAAGGATTTTGCATAAGATCTTATTAGTGGACTCAGCTTGGCCATTACATCGCAGGTAATAGGGGGCACTTTTTCTGTGGACCATTGGGAAGGTGGATAGTAAGTGTTCAATCACAACATTTAAGAGATGTGTTAGCCTATCACTAACGATCTTCAGTGGACAACCGAAACACACTATAATCTGCTCGTAAAGAAATTTGGCAGTTGTTTTGCATTGACAAATTTGACGCACGAGCTTCAACCTACTTGGTGAAATAGTCGGTGGATACTATAATATATCGAGATTGTGTGAATCTAGCAACCGGGCTAATCAATCCCACATAGTTGACACCCCATTTGAAAAATGCTTGGTCTGACAATATGAGATTTAATGGCATGAAATCCTTGAATTGGGGTCGTTTTGCACGTTGGCATACATCACATGCCATTACAAATTTATGGGTATCCTTAAATAAGGTTGGCCACCAGAATCCGGCCAACAATATTTTTCACGATGTCATATCTGATGAGAAATGTCCACCGCCACTTCCTTCATGGGTTAGGGAAATGATGGGGGTTGTTTCTCCCTCGGTGAGACATCTACAAATAATTCGATCCGTCCCTTTTCTTATACAATTGTCTAGCAATGAGGGTGTAGGGAACAGATTTATAAATCAGTGCTCGCTAAGCGAGCTTAGATAGATTTGGATCAATTTGGCTAGTAGTGAGGTATTCATTGATTTCATGGGCCCAAACTGGGGTTTAAGCTACCTGAAACAAGATAGCATTAGGGTCGTCATTAACACCATCTGTTGGTTTGTTAGTGCTAGGGATTCGTGAAAGATGATCAACTAAAAAATGTTGCGAACCCCTTCTAATAACAACTCGAAACTCAAATTTTGAGATCGTGGATCTGGGAGAGGCCAAGTGTTACCTTGGCTTACAAATTAAACGGGACTATGAGGGAGGTAAGCTGTACCTTTACCAGTCCAGATACACCCAAAAAATCCTAGAAGATTTCAGGATGCTGAATTGCAAAGGAGCGAATACTCCAATGCTTGCAAGAACGGTGTTGACGAACAAAAATTGTTCGAGGACTGATGCAGAGAGGAAATTGATACAGTTCACACCTTACAGGAAGCTGATAGGATCGCTGATGTACTTTGTAGACAATACACGCCCTGACATTGCCTATGCAGTGTTCAGGATGAGCCAATTCTGCACGAATCCTGGCTCGACACACTGGAAGATTGCGAAACGAATTTTGCAATATTTTCAACTAGCACAGGATTATGGTTTGTGTTATTGTCGTGATGCAGGTTTTCATATGATTTCTACAGTGATGCTAGTTGGGCATCCCTCAAAGACGATTGTAAAAGTGTCTCAGGGGGATGCACCATTGCATCTAGAGTGGCAATTCTTTGGGTCAGCAAGAAGCAGACCATTGTGGCTCAGTCACCATGCGAAGCAGAGTATGTTGCAGCAGCAAAGATGGCCAACGAAATAATTTGGCTCAGACAGTTCTTGGACGAATTGGGCAAAACAAGCAGCGAACCTCTGATTTTGCAGATGGACAACACATTTGCAATACATCTGACGAAAGACCCTGTGTTTCACTCAAGGACGAAACACATTGCGATCAAGTACCACACCTGATCAGGGACCTAATTGGCAAGAAGATGTTGCAAACCACCTTCATTGGGACAAAAGACATGGTTGCTGACATATTCTAAAAGGCCCTAGACAAAGGTCTATTCGAGAGGCAGAGGAGTAGCCTTGGAGTCATCAAGCTATCATGCTTTGAGAGGGAGCTGCAGCATTTTGTTTCTAATGCCAAAGCTTTGCTAGCTTTCAATTTTGAACCTTTGACAAAAAGACGACATGACACGACACGACATGACACGACACGAAATCAGTTGTGCCCCATGAACATCCAAGTGCCATTGGGTGCAGATATCTGATCTGATATCATGACATCATCAGAAGAGTTCTAGATCGTGGCTAATCTGCCACTCTTGTAATTCACGAATCAGTTCTAGATGTTTAATCTTTGTAATCTGTAAGTTACAAGAACGCGACATGAAATTGTTCGTGAACTATATACTTTCTGATTGATGCACATTACTGTAAGTCTTCCTAGTAAGCAAGACAATTGTGAGAAGACGAAATATACAGAATATGAATCTGCCTGCGTGCGAGATAATTTCTATAATAGGATGTGAGAGAACTGTATTTTTCTCACGCCAATGCACTGCGTGGATCTGCATGCAGTGCTTGAAGAATCAGAAAAAAAAAAATCAATAGATGATTTTGTAACTGTTGCAAACATTATTAATCTAGATGATTGTATGATCTCAAATTTATTTTCGTCTAATATTATTCGTGTCTCTGATTCTCTTGTTCATTCTATTTCGCACATTGGTTTGATTTTGTTGAATGTTGTATTAATTTGTTAACGTAGATTAGATGTGGCTGACTACTCTTTGAAGGATTGTAGGAGTGATACAACCAGCATTGACCAACAATCAAATCTGAATTGCTGACGAATTGATCATGTTCGCTAATCCTTTCGCTTCGTGCTTTGCTTCGTGATCACCTGGCAATAAGGATAAATCAATCTCAGAGGCTCACCTAGGTTTCATTTCATTTCGTCCTATTTTGTCTCATCTCGTCTCATCTTGTTACAAAGCTTGATTGCTTCATTGACCTTGTCGCGAATTATTTTGCTTCGTTTCGTTTCGTGTAGTTTCACGACATGTGCTTCCAACATGAATCAATGTTAGTGCAAGTTTCACTTTGCTTCGTCTCGTTTCGTTTTCGTTTAGAATTCGTTACGTTTCGTTAGGTTGTTCCAACTCAACCAAAAATAATTCGAGTGTCGCAAAACTTTCGCAAATCATTCATGATTTAATTCTGTCAGTTTGTCACCATAGTTGTTTTGGCTAGAACTTTGCAATTTTCTGAGTGAATTTTTTCTCATCACTTGTAGATGAGGAGTCTGCGTGAACGCAGATGAGCCTGCATGTAGCCACAACAAGTAGCTTAAAAATCTACAAACTGATCCTTGGCACATAAAATGCCACGTGCAAAAGCATGTAGTTTCAAATCTACAACACACCAAATGCCACGTGGAAAACACAGGAATGTTGAGGAAATGAATGCCAGGAACGCCACTTGTAAAACAGAAACATTAAGGGAACGCCAGGAATTCCACCTGTAATACGAAGACGTTGAGGAAACGAATCCTACGTGGATAGGATGGACGTTGAAGAAACGTTGCTCGCGGCATAGGCTAGAATTGGAACAAGTTCATTGATAACATTCATCTTAATGACATTAAAAATTTAGAAGGTCAGCCACAAAGAAAATGTTTCATCACAAGAGGAGCAAAGCTCAACCACAAGGAGATTGTTCATCCGCAAGGGGAGCTTAGCTCATCCACAAGGGAGATCGCCAACTAGAAACTAGAAACAATAATGTTAGTTTGAATGTACACAACCCTCTACAACAAACAAAGATTCTCTTTTGATGAATGAAATAAAGTAGGCTTACTCTTAGCTTATGAGCTTCAATTGACCTATATATGTTTTTTGAATCTCGAGGATCCGCTCACATCAAAGTGTTAGCATTGATTCGATCAACACAAATGCATAAGGGTGGCCTAGAATTAAGATCGCCCTCAAATTTCTACTAAAATTAGAAAACTTACTATTTTGGCCACTATCTAGCTCTGATACCATGCAAAAATTTTAGATCTAAAGATGATCCACAATGTATAATCTAGGCCAGGAATGATAGCACCGACAACAAATGTACCAAGCCACAAAACTATTTGAGTTGTATATATATGTCTATCCATATTCTTGTGGCTTGCTACATTTGTTATCGGTGCCATCACTTTTGGCGTAGATCAAAGGTTTTGGATTATCTTTGGATCTAAAATTTTCACATGGTATCAGAGCTAGCTAGTGGCCAAATATTGGAAGGTATTTGTTTATTTTTAGTAGAAATTTGAGAGCAACCTTAATTCTAGGATACTATTATGCATTTGTGTTGAGCAAGAATGTCAACTTATGTGTGTATAATTTTTGTTGATCCAATTGATTGAATGGTCCAATAGTCCTCTATGTTATCTCTTATTTTTGTGCTATTGACCACCTCCATCGGGTTCTTTTGCTTCCAATATATCTGCTTTTGAAATTTCCATAGCCCAAAAGTTTCACTTTAAAATCTTGCAATGTGTAATAGATTTCTAAGATCTAGTTTACTTTCCATATTGTACAATTCAATTGATATAAAGTTGATTTGATGATTAATGGTGGATCATTAAGATAGCATAATGCTTAATGGCTAGGTTAGTTGTTAGAGCTTTTGCTAGGGTCATGACTCAAGAATTCAAGTTCGACTGAATTGTTGGTCAAAGACGTGTTGATCTCTACTGATGCTACAAGTTAGTGAGCTGTTGCTACGAAACAAATGCAACTTTGTCACAACACAAACACGAAGCGAAGGTCGAAGGACGAACATTTCGTGATAGTCAACGTCCCTTGACTCGAAGCACGAACAATTCGAAAATCGTAAACACCTCCAGAAACGAAAAACTACGAAAGAGACGAAGAGAAATCTTTTGCGTTGCCAGCTAGCAGCTCAACGGGCTTGGAGTCATAGACTTCATGCCCAGTTAAAATGAATGGCAATGAGGAGACTAACTAACTAGTTGATTGGCGTTAACTAGTCTTGAGATTCTACGTTTAGCCATCTTGTAAACTCCACACTGTGGAGGTACAAACAATCCTCTCTAGATCATAAAAACAGAATGAATAGAGAGATCTGTAAGAGAGAGAGTGAGAGAGGTAGCGAGTAGAGCAGAAAGAAAATACTAGAAACGATAGCTGTGCATGAAAGTCTGCCAACGAGCAGAACACAACGAAAGAGCATAGTGTTATTCCGCCAACGATCGAGACACTGACGATCTCGTTCTAAAAACTAAACTATAATATAGTCGCTCTATTTTTGTGCATCTCCCCGTCTTGTGCTGTCAATTTGTCATGATTTCTAGAATAGAATGTGTTCTGTGATGTGTAGTCGCATGTATGGGATCCTGTAAACAACTTCCGCACAAAAGAAAATTCAAAGACATAAAATTGTTCGTGAATAAGAAGACGAAGATGAAAAAGAAAACAGCCTCGCTTCCGCGACATGGTATCAGAGCACACATGTTATCACTATTGATATCCCAGCAGTGATTCTTCCAGACAACATAATATGGCTACAACAATCCAGAAAATTCAAAATCAAAACGCTTCTGAAGGGCGAAGGCATCTGGCCGGTGACCGAGCTCTCAGAGGTGCAGCCTCTAGAGGGAGACCCGAGGAGAGCTGAGTGGATAAAAAAAGATGAGCGCGCAATGGCGATCATCATTTCATCCATAAATGAAGATCTACTCATGCAGATTGAAGACTACAAAAGCAGCCATGCAGCGTGGGAAAGATTGAAGCAGAAGTATGAAGTGAGGACTGCAGCTGCATGCATCTTCACAATAAGCTGCAATCCATACGGTGAGATGGCAACTAGTTGGATCAGCACGTTGAGAAGATCAAAACAATCTTTGCTCAACATGCTACATCAGGACAGGAGCATTAGGTCCCAACACCACATCAGCTGATGTACTTTATGAAATCTCTATCAACGTCTTATCAGCCGCTGAGAATGCTCATACTGAGTCTACCAAATATGACATTCGACAAAGTAGTTAGTCTTGTCGCTGATGAGAGACAAAGGAGAGGGAAGCAGTGATCAAGAGAAAGCTCTCTTCATGAAGGGGAAGAAGAAAAACAAAAGCAAGCCAAGATTCGAGAAGACAAAGTCCTCGAATCAATAATCTTCTTCCTGCGATCATTGCCACAAACCAACCCATACGGCCAACAAATGCTGGTTCAATCCAACAATACCTTGCATGCACTGCAAGAAGAAAGGGCATTATGCATACGATTGCAAAGAAAGAACAAAGCTGAAAAGGCAAACGTTGTAGAGTCATCAAAGGATGCTGAAAGAGGCGACGAAGCTTTCACGATACTCGATGAAGCTTCACCAAGCTACTCTAAACACGATTACGATGATATAGTCATTGATTCAGAAGCAATATCACACATAACCTGCAACAAGAAGGTCTTGATCGACTTTCATGAACTCAAAAACAACAGAGCAATGATTCTAGGTTATGGAAGCATCCCGATGTCAAAGGCATCAACACTCTACAGTTGCGAACATTGTCAGGCCAAGCGGAGCTACCAGGAGCACTTTATGTGCCCTCACTAAAAAAAGATCTGCTATCTGTCTCCAAGATGGCAGATCTAGGCATTTGAGTTTTGTTCGATGACAACACTTGCCGTATGATCGAGAAGACGACAAATAAGTTGTTGACGGTCGGATGTAGAGAAGGAAATCTCTACCAAGCAAAAATAGTCAGCAAATTTGATAGCATATTGAATGCATCAGAAAATGAAGATCAGCTCTGGCATAGGAGGCTGTATCATCTGAACATGCGAAGCCTGCATGACATGTACAAGAAAGACAAGGTCACAGGTCTCAAAATTTCAAGGCCCGAAACTGAGTTCTGCGAAGCTTGCCAGAAGGGCAAGCAACATCGGAATCCATTCACGCATGAGGGAAGAAGAGCCAAGGAAGTTCTTGAGCTCGTCCACTCTGATGTTTGTGGACCGATGAAGATGGATTTGCTCTTAGATTCGAGATATTTTTTGACATTCATAGATGATTACAGCTGGATGACCATGATTCACTACTCGAAGAAGAAATCTGAAGTGTTTGATTCCTTCAAGAAGTTCGTGGCATTTGTAGAGCGACACACCTCGAAAAAGATACATATCCTTAGACCTGACAACGAGGATGAATACAAAAGCACAGAATTCTCAAGATTATGCGAAGAACAGGGGATAGAACACCAGTTCACTCCTGCATACACACCAGAATACAATGGTGTGGCAGAAAGAAGAAACAAAACGCTAGTCGAAGGAGCCAGATGCATGATGGCACAGGTCAATTGCCAGGTCAATTCTGGGCTGAGGCAATAGTTGCAACTATACACCTACAGAACAGATCAACAATGACAACGCTGGAAAACAAAACACCATATGAAATGTGGATAGGCAGAAAGCCTGATCTGTCATACGTACGTGTGTTTGGATGTGCAGCATACAAGCACATTTCCAAAGAAAAAAGGAGCAAGCTCGATGACAAATTTGAGCAAATAATCATGGTCGGCTACTCGAATGGAACACATGTGTACAGACTCTATAGCCCAACCATGAAGAAGTTTGATGAGTCCACATTCCTTGGACTGAAAGACAAAAGAGGCCACGATATCTTCACACTACTGCCTATTCAAGAGGGAGATCAAGGATAGACATCAAATCAGAATACAGAGCCGCAGACTTTAGAGCAGTAGGAAGCAGAGGATTAACCCCACGAACAACAAATATTTGAACAACGACGAAACGAACCTCGAAGCTCAACAAGACAAAGAAGACCTCCAGACTGCTACTCTGACAATCTTCAATGGAGTGAAAACATGCAATTTGAATACTACAGCTTCACAGAAGAGCCAACAATATACCAAGAGGCTACCCAGAGTCCAAAGGGAGAATTCTGAAAGTAGGCAATGTCAGAGGAGATGGAGTCGATGAGGCAAAACGAGGCATGGACATTAGAGCAACTGTTAGAAAACAAAAAGATAGTCGACTGCAAGTGGGTGTATAAGAAAAAGATAAAATCTGATAGCACCATTGGCCGCTACAAAGCCAGGCTTGTCACAAAGGGCTATACGCAGAGATACGGTGTCTATTATTTTGACACATATTTACCCATGGTCAAGATGACAAGCATAAGGCTACTCCTTGCATATGCCACATAGTACAATCTGGAAATTCATCATACTGACGTGAAGATAGTCTTTCTCCATGGAGATCTAGAGGAGAAATCTTCATGAAGCAATCTAAAGGCTATGAAGATCCCGACAACAGACAATATGTCTGACGATTGTAGAAATGCATCTACGGTCTAAAACATGCATCACGAGCTTGGTATAAAAAGCTTGATGGTCTTCTAAAGTCTCTAGACTTCAATCCTACTCAACCAGACTACAATGTCTATATTAAAAGAGTAGGAAAAGATTTTGTGATACTGACCATTTTCGTGGACGATTCGCTGATGATAGGAAATACCTTGATGCTGATCAAAGACACGAAAATTCAGATTTCTGAAAGCTACGAAATCACAGATCTCGAAGAAGCAACAAAATGCATAGGACTACAGTTCAGAAGAGATCGAACAAAGGGCGAAACACACTTGAGTCAGTCTAAATATGCCAGAAAGGTGCTAAAGTAGTACCACATGATGGACTGCAAAGAAAAGACCACACCAATGATAGCTGGAGTCAAGCTCACGAAGCAGGATTGCCCAAAAACGGAAGAAGAAGAACAGAGGATGGCATGTATACCCTACTAGAACTTAACTGGTAGTCGATGTACTTGACAATCTGTATCAGACCCGATCTGGCTTTCTTTGTTTACGCCTTGAGCCAATTCTCTTCCAATCCCGGCATGGCACATTGGCAAATGGCAAAACAAATCCTACAATATCTAAAAGGTACCTACAATGTGGGATTAACCTACAAAGCTGAAATCGAAGAAAAAGGATTCGAGTTGCACCACTACAGTGATGCAAGCTGGGCGAGCTGCAAGGATGACAACAAGTCCATTACAGGAGGATGTAAATAGCGTGCGGAGCTACAATTAGCTAGATATGCAAAAAGCAAACCTTGGTGGCTCAATCCTCTTGCGAAGCCGAATATGTCGCAGTTTCAAATGTTGCAAATGAGGTAGTGTGGCTACAGATGATGCTGGAGGCAATCAAGATACCACGAGAGGGGCCAAGCATGATGATGATGGACTCTCAAAGTGCCATCTATCTATCCCAGGATCCTGTCCTCCATTCAAAGACAAAGCACATACTCTGAAGTACCATCGCATTCGAGATTTGATCTCGAAAGGAGAGCTCTAGGTCTAGTATATTAAATTAAAAAATATGGTTGCAGATCTGCTCATGAAACCGCTCGACAAGCCACTCTTTGCCAAGCAAAGAAAAGCAATTGGATTAAACGTACAAAGCTGAAAAGTTCAAGAGGGAGTGTCAAAAATGATGAACTCTTGCAACTTTGTCGCAACACGAACACGAAGGGAAGGTCGAAAGACGAACAATTCGTGACATTCAACGTCCCTTGACTCGAAGCACAAACGATTCGCGAATCGTAAACACCTCCAGAAACGAAAAACTACAAAAGAGACGAAGAGGAATCTTTCGTGCTGCCAGCTGGCAGCTCAACGGGCTTGGAGTCATAGACTTCATGCCCAACTGAAATGAATGGCAACGACGGAGACTAACTAGCTAGTTGATTGGCATTAACTAGATCTGCGCTGTTAAGGGGGTTACGCTTCTTTAGCGAACCTTCTAGTTTCATTTTCGTTTCAAGTTGTAAACTCCACACTGTGGAGGTATAAACGGTCCTCTCTGGATCATAAAAATAGAATGAATAGAGAGATCTGTAAGAGACAGAGAGAGAGGTGTGTTGGATTTATTCCCTCTACTCTCCTAAATTCCATTTTAATCTGCCTCCATTCATGCTGCATATTTATTAACGTTGTCACGCAGTCTGCATATTTATACGCAGATTCGCACAGACGAAAAAAAGGCAAAAGAATCACGACACTGTGTTTTTACGCACACTATGGTGACAGGCAAAAAGTGGACACTATCTTACTGAATGCCAAAGGTGCCCTGAAAGCAAAGGCACCCTGTAAATCTAATCCTGAGGCTGTTCGTAAGAGTGATGCACTTTTTGCATCATCACCAACGTTCACTTCGGTATCGACTAATGTCGCACCCTTTTCACGCTCACCCCATGCAGTTGCGCTAACAGATTGGACAACAGTTGCAGCCACCCACGATCTCCTACAAACAACACATCCACTCTGTACTTATATTATGTATATATATACTGGACACCATTTGTGTAAAACAAAGATGAAGAGAATCAGAGAAGTAGTGAAGTAGATGAAGAGAAGAGGTTTCATTCCTCATTGTAGATTGAAATAAGCTTTGTAGGACGCGCGGTTTTGTCCGCTATTGTCTTGTGCTCTATCGAATTATTGATATGTATACATGATATACTTAATCTGATACAGTTCATTGTTCCGCGTTCAGATCCGTGTTAATATTGCTATGCTTATTCTTCATTTTGTTTGATCTTTCTAGTTGTTCTTTCTGGTCATAGATGACTAACATTTAGTCTTGTCTTTCACGAATCATTCGCAACCAATTATCAGTCGAGCACAGTCTAGCTCTTCGCGAATCATTCACCACATATAATTTGTCTGACAACTTATTTTTCTGGCACTTCATCTGTTAATGTTTGGCTGCGTAATCTAGAATGACCGTGATTTCCATCACTAAAGTTTTGTTCATTCTGATAGGCGTAGTCATGCTTACGGAGAGAGTTGTATAGTTCATTCCGCTGCGCACGAACATTTTCTGTTCGAGTTCGTTCCTCGTTCGTTTCTTGTTCGAGTTCGTTTCTTGTGCGTGTTCGTCATTTATTCTTCCCCTCTCTCCCACATGGTATCAGAGCCATTTTTCATAGCTTGATTAGCTTCCACAGTACAAGACTCTACTAGCCGATAGAGTAATTGTTTTCTTGTTCTGTAAATATTAGATTTTCATACTTAAGTCACTGATAGTTTCTCCTATCACTTAGACTAATTCTTCCACATGGATTCCCAAGGGAAAGCCAGTCCTATCATGGACAAGCTTGATGGAGCCAATTACCATCTGTGGAAATTTAAGATGAAAACTGTACTAATGGCAAAAGAATTGTACGACGTTGTTACAGGTGCAGAAGGGAAACCTGAAGCGGACGACACAACAATCGCCAGATGGAAGCTGAAGGATAGAAAGCTTTCGCGCTGATCATCCTCAACATCACGGATACCCAGATCGGCCATGTATCCTTCTCTACGATTCAATTGTTTTACATATTTGTGGACCTTTTTATTTTATTTTATTTTTATGAGCTACTTATATGAATCATTTTGTTTTCTTGACATTGAAATGCAGTTAGTTCATAATTGATTCATATTTGATATACATGTTAATTTATCTTCACTATAGTTGGTTTTATTGTCAAGAGAGCCATTATTGACATCCAGAAGTCAACCAAATTTGAAATCTTTCAGTTTGTTAAGCTTCAAAGTTAGTGAAATTTATTCATTTTTAACTTTCATCAACACCATAATAGAGACAACTAGCTTCAAATCTCGTCGAAGTTTGTCTAGCTTTGACATGTTTTGGTTCAGGATGATTGTTTGTACTTCCCAGAATGCATATATCAGAATTTTGTTTGTATCCATTGAGTATTTTAAATTTTCTTTTTGGGAACTGTTGATCTTTGGTGAGCACTCTCTTATTTTCTATGCTGGATAAGTTATAATCCATACAAAATAATTTGAAGTCGATTGTGGATATCTCCGAGCAATTGTGGTTTAGAACTACTGGTTATATATAGTCAAGGATACCAATCTAATCTAGAATGAGTATTGAAACTTTAGCGAGTTATCAATGTTTTTATTAATAGATTTGAAAAACATTAGCATGTAAAAAATTTGAATATGATTTTATACACCAAAAAATTTCAATATATTGTTTCAAAGTAGCTCAAACTTGAACAGAGATTCATATACAATTTTATGTAATCAAACAAGGTGATCTAAAAGATCACAAGAAGCTTCACCACTCATGTGTATGCTTGAACTTAAAAAATCATGCAAAATCGTTGGAAAGTGCACAAAAAAAAATTGCATTTAAAAAAGTTAAAAGAAGAAGAGAAAACAAAGGCATTTTACTGATCAAACTTGTGTAATAAAGACATATCAGCTTTTAGTGAATCATCATGATAGATTACTACTATTTCGACAAAGCTAAAATAAACTTTATAATATGTTTCAAGTAACTTAAATTCAAACCAATCCATTATGAAACAAAAAATCTTTATGATTAGCTCAATTATGGACATTGTTTTATTCAAGAACAATTGTAAAGTAAGTTTTCTCTAACACATGTTTTAAAGTCTTCAATTTCAAAACACATCAATTACTCTTAAGAGGTCTTATGTTGCAACCACTTAGGGGTATCGATAATACCTGCCCATATCTTATGTTATAGCCACATATGGGTATCAATAATAACTCCCCCTATCAATCTTGAGAGGGTATTTAAAATTTATAGACCCATGTTGTTGATTTTGTTTATTGATGCCATTATCAATAAATGCTAGCTATCAAAGTGAAAATGCAATACCTGCAGAGCACTGGTGGTAGCCTTGCTGTATTTATGGTTGAGAGGAAATTCAAACTATTACTCAAGACATTTGTATATTCTATGGTTTGTTTTCTCAATTGTAAAAAACTTTTTAAAAAAAGAAACACACAAGGTACTATAGAATGTGTAGACGATAGCGACCCATCAATGGCGTGTTGGTGAGAGCTTCCTTTTTGAGTGAAACTTACTTGCAAACACACGACAAATCAAGTGGTGTGTCCAGTGTCAGTGTCACTTGCTAGGCACAAGGACAAGTTAAACTCCTGCATGAACAACAATTTGCAATTTGACATGTGCAATGTGCCTCAACAATCATCTTCACCAATACAAAACAAGGTGACGAAAAATATCACGATCAACTTTGTCGCATGAGCTACAAGATACATTCAAGTCTTAAAAAACGGAAAACCAATGATTGCAATTCAAAGAAAATAAATATAAAATTATAAACTAGTTTCAATAGTCGTGTTAGCCAATAAGAACAACTCAAATTTAAGAGATAATGAACCTAAAATGTCACAAGAAATTACTTGAAAATCCGTATGTTTTTACACCCTTACATATTTAATGTTAAAACTTAAAAAGTTTATTATGGGACAAAGGTGTTGCTCTTGGCATGTGGCATCTTCTGGGTTCCTCGACTTGCTTGATGCCTTCCCTGTGTTGTTGCTACTCAAAGGACGAGAGACGATCATAGGCGAGAGACGAGAGACGATCAAAGACGAGAGACCATCAGAGGCGAGAGACAGGCTTCCTTTTGTCCATTCGAGCTTCATCTCCAATTTAGCTGCACAAACCGGGGCATGCAAGGAAATCAGCCATCTCCACATTCTCTCAACACAATTTTCTATTCTGATCATCATGTCTCATGCACTCAATTAATCTTATTCTGCTTTGCTCTTCTTACTATTCTGAAGATCCATCCCACTGGTTCTGAAGTTAGGGTAAATTTCCATTCTGTTATGCATCGTTTTGTTGTCTCTCATTATGCTTCTTTATGCCTACAGGGCTTCAGATATATCGAACATGGGGTTTGCGGACAGGGCTTAGGGCGGGAGAGTGTTTGCTTGATTGAAGGATGAAGGGATGGATAGACGAGCAGGTCTGATACCTGACATAAAATTCTAGCTATTTCGAAAATTATGAGATTTTAGCGTGAGCGACAATGCCGAGGTGCTACTTTCTTTTTATTAGGTTTGAAAGCTGAGAACAAACAGAGGATAGAAAGCGGGTGAAACAGGCCTAAAAGCGGTCAATCAAGCATTGGCGATAGCGGTCTAGGTATGCCGGAAGCAGCAAATCTTTTAAGATCTGCATGCATTAGATACGGCTAGTGATGTTTCGTTATTCTGATCTTGTGTGTGTGTGTGTGTGTGTGTCTCTCTCTCTCTCTCTCTCTCTCTGTCTCTCTCTCTCTCTCTCCTCTTTAAAGACATTAATTAAGATTTTTTTCTTGTCACTATAATATATATCACTACTTTTTTCCAACTTCAATCATTTTTTGAGCCTAGAAACTGTATTTTTGACGTAGGGTTTTTGAGCGTCTGTATTATCTTCATAATCACAGTTGTTTTAGCCAGCTTATCGCTTCACTTGAAGATTTGCTTATGGGACAAATGCAAAGCCCCCAATGTCTTATCTTAGTTTACCGGCCTAACTGGCATCTGCCGGTCACCTGGTGCGAGGATTAAAAAACCCTAAACAGTGACATGGACCAATCAACATCAAGAAAAGCCATTTTCTCTTTTGCCAACATTCTCACTGCTTTTATGTGGCAGCCTTGCCATTCTCAATCCCTTTGTGCACATTTGAATTTTATGGACAACTTTCTACCTTTCCTACTAGGAATTCGACAAGCTTAGCCTGAGAACTATATAGAGAATGCAACCTGTACGAGTTTCCTTGACACCCTTTAGACTCGGAGGCTGATAATGCAGTAAAAAATAAAGGAAAGTTTTCTCTCTTCTCTTATTCTAACCTATTAGCGAAGTTCCAAGTTGCTTTCTATTGGATTATTTCCCTTGATGAAACCCTTTGACATTCAAAGCAAAGTGGCCGACATGGTCGAGGACACACTGCTGCTGATGATTCATTTCTGAATTATTTGTATCTGACAACTGCTGCTGCCTGCCAAATTTCATTTTTTAGTTTCTGCGTATAGCCCATCAACTCTTCAAGGGCAGAGATTGTTCAGTTATCAATGATGCAAAACAAAATATTTTAAGGCATGAGAAGCTAATTAAGAACAATTGATACAGATGTGCATTAGAGATTTTGTCACATTATTAGCCAACTGATCTACATTGCCCTTCATTTTGTAAGATTGCCAGTTATGTTTTCTCCTCCATTCATTCTATTTCTCGGCATTTTTTCTTCATATACAACTCTCTAGCAGAATTAGCAGTTTCAAGCTTAGACTTCAAAATTTACCAAGCACGTTCAGGGATCTTAGCGTTTTGGATATGTAGGCAAATGTTATGAATATACATGAAGATCCATGCCTTTTGACCTCAGCTTCAAAATTTTAGCATCTTCATTGTATGGCCTCATCTTATCCCCATTATTCAATCCCTGGCCGTACGTACTTTTTGGTTTATAAATTTCATATGCTATATATAGCCTCCCTTTGGCCCTTTCAATTGGGCAAGGCAAATTCACTAACACTAGCCATATTGACTTACGTAAAGTGGAAGAACAAATACATTGACTAGCCACCTAGGCTCTTGAGTTTGGGGCTCTGAAGATCTCATATTTTATAAAGAATCGTACCACCAACTTTCAGTTGCTGATCTGGCTGATGTGGAACCTGAATATGGATGGTGTGGCTGCTTTCAATAGTCAACTTCAACTACACACCAACTTGTAGCTTTGAATGACATCTTGTGCTCTACTGCTCCAACTGGCTGCTAGATGGCCAAATACACATGGTCATGATATCTACAAAGGATACATCAAGGGCAGTAACAAGTGTAAGGTAATAAGCTTGTGGAGGGCAATAACATAATCCTTTTAGGATTTCACAAGTTGTTAAGCCATAGAAAGTCCTACAAGTTAGGACACTAGCACGGAGTAGTGAATTTGCTATTGAGGGCAATATTTTGGTCAAGGGATTCTACTCTAAAAGCTAGGGTTGAACAAAGCAAATGATCAAGCTATCCAAATCGAGTTAAATTTCCATCAAAGGTGTGGAGACAAACCAAAATGTCAAGTGACCTTGGTTGAGTTAACATGCATACGTGCATGTTGTTGACTAAGGTTACTGATGGATATTTCTAAGACCTAAATGCCAAAGGCAAACCTAGTTATGGTTGCATGTAGGAACACATGTTTTTGGAAATTTCTATGAGAAATTTGGAGCATACTCATACAAGTAATACTAGGGTGGACCATATCAAGCTACTTCAAAAGGTAAAAGTGAACTCACGAGAAAGTATTTGAGGAAGTAGCAGGCACTTTATGTGAAGTCTTGCATATGTTTTGTCTTTCTATTAGGGATGCTCTATTACTTGCATATGTTGTTTGATTCATGGATGACCTTCTATTTGTATCATTGTTGGAGAGTGGTCACTAGCTGGAATGCAAACACGAACTGTTATCAATGGTTTTCTACATGAACATCTAGGAGGAGTAGTTCAGCTGTGTCCATCACAGGTGGTAACTATTGAGAGTACTAGTAGAACTGGGGTGGATTCAATTCAAGCATTCAACATAGGTGGAGTCAACTATTCACAAAGTATAGGTTTCTAAAGTGGGTGTTAATGCCAAAGAATTGGAGAGCTTTGATTTGACATTTGTAGATCTAGTTCCTAATTATGATTGTTATGATGGTGCTTTGGTAATCAAAGCTGATTGCTTTGGTAATCAAAGAGGATTACATTTTCTTTATGGGTATTGGCGAGATCCTTACATATTTATGGTAGCTTGGAAGATGTTCAAAGAGATCAAGGAAATCAATCTTCAAGCAACAAAATTATGGCAAAGGTTATCATGTCTACATTACTTGATTCAAGGGGAGTCAAGTTGTTTGATTCAAAGGAAGTCAAGGAGTCAGGCTATATGTTGCACTTTATGGGCGCCACACATATGCACTAAGGGACATGAAGACAAAAGCAAGACATTGGGAAGTCATATGAAGGAGGTTCATATGAAAAGGATCAACATACGAAGGAAGTTCTACATCGAGTAATGAAGACATTGAGATCATGGTTGATCGTGAATTCTACATTAGAATTGAAGATCTTCATTCCATGTGCATCATGGAGGATATACATGCATACTTACGTTGTTATTAACAATGTAAACATTAAGGGAAGGTGTTAGAGTTAATGTTCCTATTATTATCCTTAATGTTGTCGTCTAGGACTATTTAGAATTATTGGGCCATGCCTGCGTGTTGTTACTAGGGGCCTTTACCTATATTTAGTTAGACTCAAGTACGAGATTCTAGTGCTTGATTCGGAGCACAAGTTTTGCTATAGATAGGTATTGGGTGCTTTTACTAGGTTTAAGTCATTTTCTAGGTAATTGCTTTATAGCTAGCTGCCTTTGTTTTATTATTGGCATAGAGGCTTGATGCCAAAGTCTATACGTATGTAGTGTGCCCTAGTCCATTACTATAGGACATAGTTGGAGTACATCTCATTATTATGCTTCATTGTTGTTGTTTGTGTTCTCTTTCATGTGTATGACTATTGTCTAACAAGAATGGGAATCTTATCCTGGTTACTTGTATGAGCAAGTCGGTTTTCTACCATGGAGTAATTAGAGGAACTCCATTTGCCATAGCTAGGGCTTTTTTGGAAAAAAAATTTGCAAGGAGGGCTCGGAGGTTGTGCACGTTAAACCGAGTGTGCAACTAGTATTTTAAAGTGCCTTGTGTCTCTAAGATCGTGTCGTCGTTCGATTGTTTGACCATTGGAAAAGGTTTTTGAAAGGTTGAAGGGGCCTGACATGCAGAACCCCTTCAACTTCATAATTTTTTTTGTTTTGAAATGCTGAAAGGGTCCCAATGTGCATTTAATGTGCCTCTTCACCCAACTGCACCATTCTATAGCTTGGAGTTAATAACGCTCGATATTACCAAATTTAGTGGTTTTTGAAGCCTAGGAAGCCATTTAAAGCCAAATTTGGTGTTGGTAAGACCTGAGACAGGTGACTAGGCAGCATTGGGACTAAGTTTGGAGTGTGGCATTGCATTTGTTTTGCATTAAAAACTGGTTTTTTGAGCGTGTATGAGCAGTTTATTGGAGCAATGTCTAACATGGGGGAAGCGATACTTGGAGAAGCAAGTAAGCTTGATGGAGTGTCAAATTACAGTGTATGGAAGTTCAAGCTCAAAAACATTCCCATGGAGGAGGAACTATGGGAGGTCATTATGGGTGAAAAAGCCTATCCAATGACGTAAAGGCCTACAACAAAAAGGCGAGAAGGGCTCTAACTATCATAAAGCTATTAGTAGAAGACCATATTAGTGATGTGACTACTCCAAGTCAAGCATGGGATGCTCTAAGGACTGAGGAGGCGCTATGCGACCTTGAATCCTTTACACATTTTGTTTTTCAGAAGCAAAATGGATAGTATCAGGATGGAAACCAATGAGAATATGACGAGCTACTTTATGTGCATAAAGGCACTGAGAGATGATTTTCATTCTGTTGGAGAAGTGTTGAGACATATGGAGCTAGTTCAAACTTGGTTGAATGGTTCGAGAGATGAATGGCAAGTATTTGTCAATGGCATTGCGGCAAGAGAGAGATTGCCCTCATTTGAGGAGCTACATGAGATCATGTCGTAGGAGGAGCAATGGCGTGAGATTTCTAGGATTATGTTCAGATCCTTTTCTGACTTGGAGGTTTTGAAATGTATCCCATCAGGTTTTTTTCAAATTCCAAACTCCAATTCCTTTAAATTTTTTTTTGTATATACTATAATATGGTTTCTAAATTTGATTGAATGATGTTGAAACTTGAGTTTTGAGTCTTGACCTATCATACACTTTTAACTGTAAAGGTTTGCATACATGTCATTGTTTTGGAGCACCTCTTGAAGGTGCATGGTAGCTTGAGGTACATGGTGGTTTCAAACCACTGGCAAGATTGAGGGCTATCATGAGAGTCCAAGTCACTGAAGTTCAAGACTTATTTTGGGATGAGGCATGTGTGTTATTGTCACTGCGCTACAGCCCATTTACATTGCCCTGGGCCTCACAAATTGAGCTCACAAATCCAAAGCGCTCCTCTTTGGGCTCTTTATGAGTTCATGGATAGGTTGGGGGAGCAGTTGAGCACGAATACATGACACAATTTAGAGAGTTGCATTTACTAAAGTCTAAGATTTAAGCAGTTGCAATTGCGGGATTTTAATTCTGATTGGAAATTGGAATTTGTTGGATGATATTTCCAGTTATGAAATTTGACAATTCAAGTATCCTAGATTCTCAATGTTGAATGCTCAGTCCTTATTTAGTATTTACTATGGTCCATAATCTATTAGAGTATTTACAAACTTGATGTTGAAGTTTGGCTTTGGACTTTTAAAGGTTGGAAGAAATCAAGTCAAGACTCAATATGGCAAGATAGATGGCATTGGTTCCATTAGCTTGCATGCCATGGATTGCATACTTCATTCGTTGTGGTGGGTTGAGACAAAGTTTTGTGACCAAGAGCTTAGAGAGGGTTGGAACACCTACATTAGAAGGGTATATTCTGACCTGCCACACAAGATGCACCAAAGGATGACTTGCTTGTGTTTAGAGGTGAGCTCCTTGAATTTGAATTTGTTGCAACTCGGCTGAGGCCACAGGCACGTTGCATCCAGTGAGATGGTGGTTGAACTATGGGACGATGTTGCCGCATTACAAAGACTTGCAATTCGCATCCTCTCTCAAGATTGGTCCGCCACAATTTGTGAGAGAAATTGGATTCTTTGATAAATAGGAAGAACGGGCTCTACAAAAAGTATAGTCTTTTCGCAATAGATGGTAGTTGGGTTGATTTGTTGAAAGTTCAAATCCTGTAGAAGAAGCCTCAACCACATAGCTTCCTTAATTGCTTGTATTGTTGCTACATATTCGGCTTCAGTCAAGGATAATGAGATTGACTTCTGTTTTCTGCTATTCCAAGAAACTGGTGCGGACGATAGGTAGAAACAATATCCGGAAGTAGACTTCCTGGTGTCTAAGTCTCCTCCCATCAGAATAGCCGAATAAGCATAAGGCTGTAGCAGAGTTACCCAAATAACAAAGAATTTGGTTCTTTGTCACTTGAATGTATTTCATCACTCTTTTGAGTGCTATCCAATGTTGGAATCACAGATTCGACATGAATTGAGAAAGTGTGCTTACTGTATATACTAGATCGGGTCTGGTTCACACCATCACATATATCAAGCCGATAAGTGAGTGGTATGGACAGGTGTCGAAGGACACATATCTTTATTGAGTTTAAGTCCTGGATCTATGGGCAAATCAATTGGCTTTGATTCGAGCATTCCAAATTTCTCTAGAATGTTTTGCAGAACATATAATTTATAGCTCTCATATGGAGATGTCCTAGGTGTTGATGCCACAGGATGTTCTTGTCAATAAAAGGTGTAAACAAAGATTTTTCTTCAGAAGTAAGTGCACGTTCATGACTTAATGTATATAAGTGTCCATCTCTATGCCCTTTGACCAGAAGGTTCGAGTTGCTGTCACGAATGAGGCATTGATTTGCATCGAATGTAATAGTGTGGCCTCAATCAACAATTCGACTAATAGATAGTAGGTTCTTAGTCAAGGTTGGAACATATAAAACATTCTCAATAAGTCGAGATGAACCATCATCAAATTTGATGGTAACTATTCCTTTGCCTTCGATCTTGAGGGAGCTGGAGTCTTCGAGATGAATGCTGTTGTCATGATGTATCGAAGAAAAATTTGTAAACCAATCTCATCGAGGTGCCATGTGTTGTGTCGCACCAGAGTCGAGATACCAGCAACTAGAATCTGAACGATTGTTTGATTCGGCCATAAACTACTTTTGATTGGATTTTTCTTCAGAAGCATTAGTAATTGCAATATGAACCGGTCTCATACCTTAGATGTTTCGTTGCTATTGATGTGCGATATTTGTGAATCCTTGAGATTCATGGATATTAATGCAAGAGCTCTGCCTCTAATTGTTTTTTTTACCCCAACACTATCTGAATAAAAACACACAAATAGAATACATTGCATTTCTATCTGGAACAACCCCTTTTTCGAGAACCGTTCCGGAATATAGCACAAAAACACAACAGAATCCATACAAGTGAATCATGATAGGAGCGGCACTTAGAGGAAGTTTGTACATGCACGAGAGATGTGATAAAAGATAGTCAGTTGGGGAGTGAGGTAGTGTAGCAATGATCCATGAAGTATGATAGGAGAAGGTGAAGCAACTATTAGTAGCTGTATCAACTATCCCATAATCTTAAAAGTGGGGAGGGAAGAGAAAAGCATCTCAAATTAACTAATTTGGAAACTACTAGTAAACAAGGGGGGCTGAATCTCAATTTCCATGATGGCAATGGATCTCCCTGTAGGCAACTTCCTGCACGGGAAAGCACACAAAATCTACAAGAGAGTGCAGCAAAATCTAGTTTTCTCAAAAGTGCATCATGTTCACCTAAGAAAAAGCAACTTTGAGTACCAAATAATCAATTCTTCATAAATTTTGCGCCCAATATTTGTCTTACCCAAACCTTATAATGGTCACCTTGGTAGTTGAGTGAGTACATATTGCACTTGCAAACTAATGCTATGTAGTAGATCGTATCATCTTACTAGCAATCAAAATAATGGAACAACAATAAGCCTTTTCAGTTTTCTTGCTGATTTTTGGCCAATTTGAGTGTTTTACAAGTACACTCGTAGATACTTATGCTTGTATGTTCACACATGTGGGATTTGTACTATCATTACAAAGTCCACATACGAGTATTTTTCATGAAAAATTTGGCATAAATTGTAGGAAATAGAAAAACCAAGTTGGTGGTAGGTGAAGTTCCTCTTGCATGCGAGCTAAAAAATAATCTAGTTCAAAGGTTTCATCATGCAAGAAGAATTTACCAAAGGCAAAACTAAAAGCCAAGGCAGTCGCAAGTCATATCTCTAATACCTTGTAACAATCCAACCATGGTTACTCATGAAACTATCATATATATTTTTTGTAAATAAAATAGGGTTTAATGCTTTGATTGCCCAACCGAAGAGCTGTGCACTCAATAATCAACACACGCAATGCCAATAAAAGGCTCAAGTACAATCATGCACGCATATGCATGATTGCATGCATCACACCCTTTAGTCACATCAAGCTAGAATATGGATAGAGATGCATCCATGCAATATTGATCAATTCAACAAAAAGGTAGACAATGATCCATCATACATGCAAAGATGCAAACACGAAAGGACATTGAGACGTTGTTGGACTCATGCCATAATTTCCTACAAAGTAAAATAGTGAGCTGAAAAGATATTGGAGTCAAGTGAGAGCAATCTATCACAATACATTTGGATGAGTACTCCAACCAAGAATCATTGCACTCCATTGAAGTACAGTCGTGGGAGGCAGTTCTTTTGCCCTAAGTTGCAACTTGCATCCCACGTCTATGATAAACATACAATATTAGACTCAATCATCATTGTTACTCAATTTGATTGACAAGATCGACATGCACTACTTTTGAGAGGGACATAGAACAATGTAAGCTGTAGTGGATTGCTCAATACATTATGCAATTAGGATGCACGAGACATTTTGCTTAGAAACAGATATTCAACCTTTTTCCTTCAAAATCTCTATGATTTGGGCTTTGCTTATGAGATGCAAAGCTTTCATTTAAAATTTTTTAATCTCCTCTTTTACTTCAGTTGTAGCTTGTCTCAATCAATTTTATAACAATGGTCCTTTTTTGCCCTGAAATATGTTTACCTCTCATTTTCGGTACGAAGCCCAAAGTTGTAAGGTAACATTCATAGTCCATTAGGTCCTTAAACCTTAATCCCCATCGAGCACAATAGTATACTCAATCACAAGGTTATCTAATGGCTAAACAATATTTTTATCTACATTGAACATTCAGTACATTCGACTTGCTCGTAGTCATCTGTAAGGTAGACAAGACAATCATCTATCATGGGTAGCTAGTACACTTCTAAAGAATCAATACATTTATTTACCTAACGAACACTCATGATGTGGATTGGCCAATCACTACATGGTAGGCTATTTCTCCAACTTGTGAACACACTTCACTTAATTCTAGACTTTTTACAATCAATGATCTGGAAATAACCTCAAGGTTGAACCGGTCTAGCATTATCTTTTGTGCCCGTTAACTTCTTAACCTTACATCCAATTTAGATAAAATTGTTGCTTATAATCAATTTTCAAACTTTCAAGCACATGAATAGAGGTTTCGAGAAGCATTCATCCTTTTGGAGAATGATGATTAGCTTAAATATTCTACATTTAATTAAAATTAAATGTAATCTAGAAAACTTTCTTTTTCTTGATCGTGATAGTAAATGTTGATAGTACATCTTTTATGCTCCTTATGCATCACATTGTTTTGTAATATTGTCTTCCTCGATATTGTTGTGCAGAGTATGGAGTTAGAAAAACTTGAGGTGGAACAAAAAGCTATTGATGATGATGATGAAAATGAAGAAGAGTCTGCCATGGACGTGAAAGTCATTGGTCCATGTATAAAAAAGGCGGGGAGAGGAAAATCAGAAAAGAGGTTTTACCAGTCTTTTGAGTTGGATGGAGTTCAATATGATGTTGTAAGTGAGCAACATATCTAATTTATTTTGAATCTATTGGCTTGGGACTTTCCATGATCCTTTAGTTGTAGCATATGCTTTTCTTATATTGAATGAGTTGGGCCCGAATTATTTAGCTCAAAGAGTTGGAATCTTTTATCTTGTATAATGGTTTTATAGATGGAGCATAGTTGCAACTTGGGTGCATATTAAGATGCAATCATGCTACCACGCATGGTTGAAGAGACAAACCTTGTAGCTTGAAGCAATTTTTTGGATTTGAGTAGGGTCCTCTATAGAACTAAATTTGTTCTTGAGTTTAGCAATGGTTGACCTTCTTTTGCATGAAAGTGGCCCATCATTAGTAGAAATTCAAAATGAACGGTGATCCAGTTAATGATCAAAGAAGTACTTATAAGATGATGAAGTCAAATCAACATAGAATGTGCAATAATATTCTTTTGTCAACCTCTCACTTTGTTAGATTTAAATTTGGCCTTGAGACATCAATCATTATTGTTATAGTTCAAACTTTTTTTATTTTAATTGATCTTCTTGTACGTCCTTTTAAAGAAAACCTTAATGCAATGGTCAAATATGTTTTGGAATATGCAAAGCCTTTGTTTGATTGCTCGACCTTTCATAATAAATTTGTGGATTTAGACACATTCCAATCTGAACAATTTCTAGAACTACCTTTTTTGTCCTTGTGGTAGTTGGTGTGTTTGCTAGTTCAATTTTGAATATTAGTTTTTATTGATAATAATTATTCAGCTCAATACTGGCATAAACTAAATAACATGAAAGTATGAAGATATACTTTCATGTGGCCATCCTCACAGTTATGATCAAAATCTCAGGTGTTGAATCAATGAAGCATAAAAGACAGCAATAGACTAAGGCCCTACAAGCAATAGACAAGACAATAGGTTCTCCCACGAAGAGCCCAAGCAATACCAATCAATAATCTGAAAAATGAGTGTACAAATGCCCCTATAAATACCCTACCAGTGAACCCTAAAATAGGAATTCAAAAGTAAAGGGAGGCAAAATGTGGAGGGAAAATAGTGCGCCCTCCTACGGGCCCCCACTCCACATATAACCATATAATAAGGGCCCAAGGCCAGTCAATGTCATAAAAAAAGGACCCAGTGCGGGTCATAAGCATATAAAAAGGCTCTGGGGCTTGTACATGACTAATATAAAATGCGTAACCAGAAATATACATAACCAACAGTAAATGTAAAGAGGCCTGCGAAATATATGCAGAGTAGCCCAGTAGGCCTGTATCCTGTAGTCTGTAACTCTCCCTGGCTATAAAGAACATTGCCCCCAATGTAGGCAAAATAAGATTAGAACCAGTGCCAGAGAAAAATACTGCATCAAGATATCCCATCTGAGAAAGGAACATCAAGAGAAGCCGGAGCATCCCGAGAAGCAATGGTAGCTGCAAGTGATCTGTACAAAAAACAGAGCATGCAAAGGAGATGCAAGAGTGGCAAAATGAGCAACTGGTTTACGAAGATGGATAGCAAGACCAAGAAACATACGAACATCATGAACATCAGCAGGCACAGGCCATGAAAGAATAGAACGGACCTTACGAGGGTCGAGACGAACAGTACCATTAGTAACAAAGAAGCCCAAAAACTCGATTTGTACAACAACAAAAGAACATTTAGAACATTTAGCATACAAATGATGAGTAACTAACAAAACAAAAACAGAATGAACGTGCTGAACATGAAGAGAGAGAGTGGTGCTATAAATGAGGATATCGTCAAAATAAACAATGACACACTTTCCAAGCAAAGGACGAAAGATGTTATTCATCACATTCTGAAAAGTGGGCGGGCCATTGGTAACACCAAAAGGAAGGACACGAAACTTATACAAACCAAAGTGGGTATGGAAAGCTGTCTTGTGCTCATCAGGAGGATGCATATGAATCTGGTGATAACCGGAACGGAGGTCAAGTTTAGAAAAGATCTTGGCTTGGCCTAACTGGTCAAACAGGTCATCCATATGAGGGATAGGGTATTGATTACGGATAGTAAGTTTATTTAAAGCACGATAATCAATACATAGACGTTTAGTACCATCCTTCTTATCAACAAGTAAAACAGGAGCACCAAAAGGGGTGTGGCTAGGAACAATAAGGCCTTGATGTAATAAATCAGACACCTGACGTTGGACTTCCTCGCGCTCAACAAGACATACGAAAAGGAGGACGAGAAGGAGGTGATGCAGAGGAAACAAGGTCTATATGGTGGTTGACATCTCGTAAAGGTGGTAACTGAGTCGGCTCTCTAAAAACATGCTCAAATTCACGCACCCATATGAACTGCTTCTCGGAAATAAGCTGATAGTCCTGCCGAGAATCAATACCGGAAAATATATGCTGAGTACCATCATGAGAGAATGTCAATGTCTGCTGCTGGAGGTCTACTGTAACCGCACCAAGGGATGCAAACCAATCAGCACCGAGGATAAGATCGTACCGTGTAAGTGGGATAATATGAAAATCTGCCTGACCAAGGAAGTCGCCAATCCGATATGAAAGCTGCTGATACTTTTGCGTGCTAGGAAAAGAGTGTGCGCTGGCAACCTCAACATGCAGGGGATGAGGCGTAGTGACTAGCATAGCACGAATGCGTGTAGTAATATGACTGCTGAGAAATGAGTGAGTGCTACCCGTGTCAACAAGGGCAATAAACTCACGACCAGTGATACGTACGCGAAGACGGATATGGCGTGGACCCGGCTTACCGGCCCAAGTAGCATAAGCAAGCTGAGCATGGCATACAGCTAGATCAGGGGGATCAGGAACAGGCTCAGTGGGTGTGGCAAACTGATCAACAGGTGGGTCATCATCAAGAATATGAAGGCATATGGCAGAATCAGGACTATCATCAGGTGTGTCAGCATCATGGAAATAGACGGCAGTAGCAGTGGTAGGCGTGGGGTAGCAAAATTTGTTTCCACTAATAGAAGCATGAAATTTTTTGCCATAAGATAGCTACAAACATCGGCAATCACGGGCGATATGATCAGGACTCTTATAGTTGAAACATAAGCGCTTCTCACGGATCTTAGACATCTCAGGTTGTGAGTAGCGACGAACAAAAACAGGACGAGGAGAAAAAGGAGGACGTGGTGCAGAAGGAAGAGTGGACGAAGGTGAACTGACAGATGTGGGACTAGCAGAGGATGGAGAGGAAAAAATAGGACGTGTGAAAGGACGCGAAGGACGAGAAACAGAGGAAGAGATGGGAGAGTACTTGTGCTGCAGTGCGGTAGCAAGGGAGATGGCGTGAGAAAGAGTGAGTGGAAAAAGAGAAGAAACATCATACCTGAGTGCGCCTCGTAGACCAGCAACGTAGCGAGAGATGAGAGAAACACTGGACTGTAATGATAGTGTAGCAATCTGGGCAGAAAGAGCAGTGAACGTCTCTCGTAACTCCTGGCGTAAATCAGTGCGTACATCACTCATGGCTTCCCTAAGATGATCTCGGAATTCATGCCGTACTTCGTCAAGGTAAGTGGAAGACGATATGCGAGGCTCAGAAGATTTAGGGGAAGTATCCATGGTCAAGGAATGCAGGAAGTGAAGAGAGTGTAAGAAAAGCTTAATATCGGAGGGAGCGGACTTTTGTCGTCACCCCAAATATGCTTTAGGTATACAAACGACACTAAGAGCAAGAAAGGAAATGACAAATGTCAAGAAAAGGTGTGGAAAGCAAGGAAAAACCAGCAAAGATACCTCTCGATAGAGCTCCAAGCGTGTGCGAAGAGCTGGCTGGAAAATGTGACCACAAGGAGAATGAAAGTGGGCGCTGGACAGCCTCCAATCAATGCTGAAAATATGGCTGGAAATCTGTGGAAAACGTGATGAAATAGGGCGATGGATAGCCTCCAATCAAAACTGAAATATGGCTGAAACTCTGCTGGAACAATGGCTGAAAAATGTGATGAAGTAGGGCGCAGGACAGCCTCCAATCAATGCTGAAAAGATGGCTGGGAACCCTCTCCCTGAATCAAATGGAGGATTAAAAAAAAAGAGGGAAAAGGATTTGGAACTTGGGCGCCAGAAATAATCTGCCCAATTTTTTTTTTTTTTTCCGGCCGCCATATTTAGCGGAAGTACTTCCGCTAACTATCTGCTAAAGCTCCGCCAAGGAAAATGCTCTGATGGGAGTTGGTCCTCCTCCAAACTGTGCTGAATGTTGCTGAAACAAAGAGACGAAAGCCCTCAGCAAAGAGAGAAAAATCAGTAAGGAAAATGGGCACCCAATCAAAAAATCAGATCTGAAATTCAGCAATCAGGAAAGTGCTCTGATACCAAGTTATGATCAAAATCTCAGGTGTTGAATCAATGAAGCATAAAAGACAGCAATAGACTAAGGCCCTACAAGCAATAGACAAGACAATAGGTTCTCCCACGAAGAGCCCAAGCAATACCAATCAATAATCTGAAAAATGAGTGTACAAATGCCCCTATAAATACCCTACCAATGAACCCTAAAATAGGAATTCAAAAGTAAAGGGAGGCAAAATGTGGAGGGAAAATAGTGCGCCCTCCTACGGGCCCCCACTCCACATATAACCCTATAATAAGGGCCCAAGGCCAGTCAATGTCATAAAAAAAGGACCCAATGCGGGTCATAAGCATATAAAAAGGCTCTGGGGCTTGTACATGACTAATATAAAATGCGTAACCAGAAATATACATAACCATGGAATATATGCAGAGTAGCCCAATAGGCCTATATCTTGTAGTCCGTAACTCTCACACTCGGAATGAGTACATAGATGACATCCTATGCGGCAAAAAATTCTGCAATGGATACAAAAGATTGTTGTCTGCATGGTTTTGAACATTGTTTGTGATTGCCATGGTGACTACTATATGAGATCTTGATGATTGGGAGCAGTCGTGTAGCATTTGCATGTCATGGCTTGTGTGGTGCCTGCTATATTCTCTGCTTGAATAGCGCCTTAACTTAATAAGAAAGAACGGAAAAGAAAACTTAGTACATGTAGGTTCTTGTTTGCATGGTTTTGAACATTGTTTTTGACTATCATGATGATGATCATGTGAGAACCTGATGATCGGAAGCAATCTCTTTGTATTTGCATACCATTGCTTGTGTGGTAGTTTTGATAACCTTTGCTCCTACTTTGTTTAAATAGTGACTTAACTTATCGAGAAAGAACTAAAAAGAAAACCTGATTCATGTGTTTGAGGTACCAAACCTGTACACTAGGCTTTATCAAATGATTAACATAGTAGCCTAGGTGGGAGCAAAATTCATCCATAATGGCAATGTCAATCCTATCTAATCGTTACTAGATTTATAAGAGGCTAAATTTCTTGTAAAAGCATAGTATGGAGCAATTTCAAAGCGTTGTAGAGTATAATATAGTGTGACATCCTCTACTCAAAGGTATGAGCACAATCTATAGGGGTGTGGTAATGCATAGGACATCTCTATTTTGTAAACCAATACTAATATGGAAGTGTTGCGGGAAAGCTATATGAGCAAGAGGTTATGGCAATAGTTGTTGTTGACTATGATCTTTTGGAGAGACCACATAGGTCAAATCTCCATCATCTTGTTGTCATGGCTCGAAGAGGGCCTAATATGAATGTGAGGCAATGGGATAGTCCTGAAACCAGATATCTCTGCAAGACCGAGACCTCAACTACATCTTTTTCCAAGAAGTGGGTTTGGGGGCTTAACCCCAAGTTGGCCATGCCATGCACGATTAATGTATGGAACATTACAATTGGGCTAGTACCTCATGCCTACAAGTTACAATGCTGTCGTGCATGATATGAGCTAAGCCCTTTGTCCCACATGAAATTAATGTGGCAAAGTTTACAATCTCACCCTTCTAGTGCCATTCTCCAGCTTATTACCTATATCTAGAGAGTTAGGATGTTTTCAAATTCTCAGCAGAAATGTTCATGGGTAGTAGTTACTTCCTCACAAACATCTTCACAGTCATGGTTTTACCAAGCCTCTCACCTACTAGAGTCACTTGGAATATCTATCTCAATCTTCCCACATGTATTGATAAGTGAGACCTATACACCATGCCTCAGTGGATTTACATTTGAAACCTGTGGATGGGAAGGCCACTAAGGCAGTTGTATGGTGTGATGTGATGAGGAAGATGGCCCATGTTTCTAGTGGGCTATCATGTGGGAAGTAGTGAAGTAACGGGGAGAGGGACTCCTGATATATTGTCATATACTAGTGATTGAAGTTGTATCTGAGTGCACAATCAATGGAGGGATGGGTGGTAACTGAGGGTGTCATGATATCAAGATGGAAGGAAAAAAAGGAATGATCAGAGAGGATTGTGGGGGAGATATGGATGTTCAGACTAACTTTGCCTTCGACATGGTTATGTTGTTCCTAACATTATAGACAGGGTCCAACAACGGTAAAATATGACTAGGAGGTTGTGTGATAGGAGGGAAGAGAGGGGAGAGGGTATGGGGTGCAAGCAACTAAGTTGCCTCCGTTGCTAGTAGCGTTACATACTCAATAGGTAGCGATGGGGCCCCTCTTTTGGGGCAATGATGAGATGAGGGACAAAAAGCTTTATTAATGTCCTAAAAGGCATATAAGGCATAATAGTACATCTCAAGTGCGTAGTGATAAGGGAGCATATGAAATGTCTTCAGAGAGAGAAAGAAAGCTTTATTAATTTCTTTGCAATGCCAAAAGGCATGTAAAATGAATAGGTACATATCAAGTGTGTGGAGCAAGAGGAAATGTATAAAAAAAGTCTTTGAATATGTAAAAGAAAAATGCATATAATGTTAATCTAAGTATAGATTCCACTGATAAACAAACAACGTAGGTATGAATCATAAATTAACTATGAATTAGATATGTATCATGGTGGAAAGCCTCAGACCATGTCCTGGAGGAGGTGCTGCTATTGAAGAAGGATGTAATCTGAGTTGTGGGAGGTAAAGCGTGAAGGGATGTGAAGGCTGGAGATCTTGTCGTTATAGAAGCATCTCTCGTACCATAAGTCATAGGTAGGAAGTGAGCGTGTATAAATGGGATCCCTGATACATCTCTTAAAAAAGTGAGACCCCACCCGATAGAAGTTGAGTTTGACCCCCAACTAACCATGCTAGGCTCGATCAAGATAAGCTTCGTAGATGACCCGTTTGATGTCATCATGGGTACCTGAGTGAACGGTAATCATGGGTACCTGAGGGAAGGGTAGTGTGAGAGATGCCAAATGTGTCAAGGAGGTAGGACGCTCGAGAGAACCGAACGAACTGATAGCCCTGACTATGTAAATGTTGAGATGAGATAAGTGCAACCTATGTATATCTTTGCTTAGAGGCCTGGAACTTATTGACTTCCTGCATATATATGATGAGTTGGAATACGACATCAAGGTAGATGGGCATGACCTCTAACTTTGCAAGGTTGGTTTGGTGTGAAATCGAGGGCTTAATGGTTGAACATGGTGCATATGTTATGAATGAGATGCAGATGTGCTGGTCTCTCTCTCTCTCTCTCTCTCTCTCTCTCTCTCTCTCATCTTGCACGGTGCAAACCATTTCTGACTAACCATTCAAATTTCACAGAGCTAACCATTTGTAAGCAACCACGATAAATTAGCCATGACACAAATATACTGTAAAAAAATATATACATCTCATCGGATGCCACTGTACATGATGCTAAAGTGTGTATCAGTATCTACAAGTTCGTGCTAAAAAAATCATCCCTCTGCGTGCCAGATGCATCTGCAGGGGTGTCAAATACAAAGTCTGGCTGGGAGTCTGGAGGCATCTGGGACTCCTCTAAGTCTAGGCCAACGCCTGCCAAGAGACGACTAGAAAACTCATTAGTGCGTCCCCTCTTGGCTGGCCTGCCTCGGGGTCTGCCGGAAGGAACCCTCTGTGGTACACTCCTGCCTGGGGGTCTCCCTCTGCCACGGGGGGGTCTCTGGGAAGAACTGCCTGCCTGTGATGCTCTGAGTCGTCTCTGCGCTATCTGTCTCTGGGCAGCAGCCTTTGTCTCCCTTGCATACTCTGACCAGCCATCATCTGAAGGGGGGCGTGATGCGGGGGTACTGGGTGGGGCATGTGGACCATCCCCTGCTAGGTCGACCGTCTCGTCTGAATCATATGTGGGCTCATCATCAGAGGAGGGCAATGGAACGTTTGCAGGGAGGGTGGTGGTCTCATCGGCATCGACATCATCGTCGGGCTCACCCCGCATAGCACCCTAAGCGGCATCGTCTGGATCAACCTCTGGCTCAGGCTCATGATCCGCCGCTGCAACTAGGCACTCATCGGGATTGACCTGCACAAGTCAATCGTTCGTGAGAATAGTCGAAGCAACCGTGAGGGCATTAAACTGAATGTCTCAAACCAATGCGAAAGCAAAATGACAGAGCAATGAAATATACCTGCAAGAGTAGGGCGCGTGCGCCTCCTGCCCCCATGCTCTCCGTGATGCGTCGAACCACTTTGGGGTTGGTGTTGCAGTACACCAGGTCATTGCATCGCTCCGTCGTCAGACGGTTCCGCCTGTTCGTGTGAACAAGGCTGAACGATGACTAGTTCCGCTCGCACACGCAAGCAGAACAGTCCTGCATTAATTGGCAACAACTCGAGTGAGTACCGACCTTGTAGAGAAAATGCGAAAACTGGTTGGATGAATGAGATCAGACAACATACCTGTGAAAGGACTCGGAGCGCGAGCGTCCTCCGGTCTGGCTGCCCGGCGCCGTAGCTCTCCCACCATGATACATGCAAGAGCCTATTCTCTCGGACACCTGCAAGGTCCTCGCCGAACAGCTCTAGAGAGTGCCTGCAGTTGAGCAACGATATGCTTGAGTACACTTGAGCCTGCGTTGGGAAATTGAACGAACGACAGCGTACGATAGATCAAGAGTCTACCTGTAACCGAGCCTCTGCACCTCGAGCCTGCTGCGGAACCCAATGTCGCTGCTGAGGAGGCGGATGTATGCGAACTAGTCCGCACGCAGCTCTGCATCGTCGTACTGCCTCTCGCTCTGAAACAATGGATGCAGTATGTGGGCCACATTGTGAGTGGGCCGATGAAACTTATCCCATCGCCGCTGCCACAAGCGCCTGATAGGCTCCAACCTGTGGACCAAACCACGTGGAGGCAACAGTTACATACCATCGTGTTGCGGCAGCAAGACGAAACAGAGTGCGAAATGGAAGTAAGGATGGTAAGACGGAGAAAAGTTATACCTGGCAGGGTCCAGCTCAGAACGCTGGAGAGACTCGCCTATGCGGTCCATGAACTCGTAAATGAGGCCCATCGTGCACCCCTCGCGATCAACGAGCTTTAGAGCAGAGTAGATGGTGCGCATGACGTCCATCAGCTGCTGCATATCCACCCAGAAAGGCTCCATGAAGAGGATCTCGTGGAAGGCCAAGCCCTCTGGGGTCGTGGACAGGTCCATGGCGGTGAACTCTGCCGAAGTGGCCATGTGCCGCAATTCACCCTTGAGCTTGTGTAGCCGCTCAAGCATGATGAACTGGTAGGCGAAGCGGGTGCGAGCGGGCTTCTTCAAGTCGAGCCTGCATTGACAAACAGAATGAGAGGCACACATGAAACGAGCAAAAAAAAAGGAGCATCTTGAATGAGTCAAAAAGTAAGTGGCAGCTTACCTGCTGAATGTGCGGAAAAGGGCCTTCATGCGGCGCTTGCGTGTGACGAAGTCCACGCCTGATGGAATGCAGGAGGAGGTCCAGTGAGTGCGGCACATGGAGTCCAGACAATGGAGGGGTAGTCTGCCATAAGAAGCTCCCCCATACCGCGGCAGTTGGACGCATTGTCCGTCACAACCTTTTGCGATACGTTCACATGATCAGTTCACAGCTCGGAAACACATTGCAATCAATCGAAAACTACGCAGAACTATTGTATCAACATCAAACAACACTAATAGACCTAGCAAATTAAGAGAAAATCTTTTTGCTTGCTGAATTGTGTGTGGAGAAGCACAATGTGACTAAAGAAAGCCTTCTTTCTCGTGTGATTTCAGCCTTTGTGTAGCACTGAATTGTGTGTAAGGCAATGTTTTTTAGCCTTAATGATCAGCATTAATGAGCCCTTGTTGAAAATGTTTCTAGTACACTAGAGACTTCTTCTTTTCTACACAATTGAAGTAGTTGACTTGGACTGGTGTTGTTGTGAAGGATGGGAAACACACAAAAACCAAAGAACTTGAAAACGCTCTAATATTAATTTTGTAACCTCCTCCAAGGATCTAAGACTAGGATTCTGAATCAAGAGAAACAAAGGGATGGTGGATCAGAACCACCCAACCAACCTAGATTATTCGAATCTAGCCCCCAAGCTATGGACCAAGGCAAGAACTCAAATTGGAGAGATGTCATACCAGCAGCATGTAGCTGCAATACACCAAATCAAGCTCTCTTCTAGAAGAGGCCTATGGGTGTACTTATACCCTCCAAGGCTCCACCCCAACTAGGAGTAATCTCTAAAAGCTCACTAGGACACATCGGTAGCCTAACTGGGCCACATCAGCCACGTATCTATGAGTCATTGGTAGTTCCATATCAATCTACTGTCATGAGTTTTAGGACTACCTCGACCTGTAGATTAATTATGATAATCAGGGGTTGGGACCCTCATGTTATTTAATCATAATTAATGGTTTAGCCTGCAGAATTCGTGTTTGAGGAATCCGCCTAGATCAGTTGTGTGTGCAGCATTTAGCCTTCAGCTCGTTGAAGAAATGACGGTTGCATTTCTTTCAGCCATCTGAAATTAATTATTTGGATTTGGCTTGCTTGAAGGAAAAGTGTGCTAAAGCAACAATGGAGTTTCCAAGGCCCGATTCATATGAAAAGAATTCACCATGATGGGTGATCAATAAGCAGCCGTGGAGGATTGTGGTAGCGTCCTACTCCTGCACCGATAGGAAGACATTCTGTGACTTTGAAGAGAAAGGTGTAGGCCCATATTGCATGGAGGCGGCACAAAAGGGATTAGGGCAGAAAGATAACCCCTTGGTTTCTGATAGAAAAGGAAAGGAATTTTGAGTCAAAAAGGAAGAAGGAAAGAAGAAACCAAGACAATAGAAATAATAGAAAAAGGGAGGCGAGAGGAGGCACAGGTGGTAGCAGTAGCTACTATTGCTATTGATGTGCTCAGCCCGAAGCTGCTAGTATTGGAGAGAGAGAGAGAGAGAGAGAGAGAGAGAGAGAGAGAGAGAGAGAGAGAGAGAGAGATTACGTTTATCAACATTCACAGAAGTCAATAAGGCTTATGGGACCCAAATTAAGTACAATATCTATGTCTGAAAATCCAAAAAGAATAATGAAAAAACTACTCCAAGATCATAAATTGATCTTGTTATGATTTGAAATAGCTCAACTCAAATTATGACCTTTTAGCAAAACTACTAAGCATATTAACATCAATTTTATCAAATAAAGTAAGCAATGTCACTATAGGCTCCTTGAAAAGCTTAGGAAAGGTTTTTTGAAGAGCTTCAAGGCTGCTGCAGTTCAATAGGTGATGAAGTCCTGTCTGAATACTCTCGTTTTTGCAAAGAGAGCATGTCTGCTCCCAAGCTGTTTTTGGAATGTTCCATCTTCTTGTTTCCGAATGTAATTCATATAAATTTGTCCTTAAATCATGAAATGGTTTGCTTTTTTTTCATAGATATATCAATAACAATGTATTGTCGAATAGGAGCTCCTATGCTAGGGTCAAAACGTTCATCATAGTACTCCATTTTGCATCAAAGGAGACTTCCATAACCCCTCATTGAGCTTAATATGTCCAAAAGATTTCAGCTCCTTATTAGTCCATTTTTTTAACCCATTTCATAGTGTTCAACAACCATCCACTTCTTAGCCTTTGAGGGAGCATGCAATGATGTGCCACTTTACATAATTTATCATCTTCTAATTCTTCTACTCTTTTGATGTCATTGATGTAACCAAGCTTCCAATGGGGTGGTTTGCTTTACACCTAGATAAGTGCAAAGAAATGCCATTGCACTCTTTCAAATTCAGCCCACTTGGTGCGAGCAATGCTTCCCCCCCATACTTCTCATCCGTATGTATTATATAACATTTTCTTTGTCTCCCATGTGCAAAGTTCTAGTGTTTTGCAAGCAGTTTTAATTCTTTAGAGTGATCTCCAGCCACCTATAGGTCTTTTGTCCACAAAAAGGTCCCATCTCAAGTTATGTGATAGCTCTATCCCAAGCTATTTGTACTCTTTAGATTTTTCCACATATTCCTCATCATATAACATTAAAGTAGGAGAAAGAGGGCAACCTTGTTTCACACCAATAGTGTTGAAAATTGCCTGTGCGAAGCTATTTTTGCACCTCACTTTTTCCAACACTTTTCTGACTTGAGTAGCAACTTCTACATAGGTACCTTGTTTTGCAAATTGCAAATCCTAGTGAGCAGTTTCATGGAGTGGCCTTTTTCATTGAGGTATATCTAGTGTTGAATGCACATAGAGTTTTGGAGCTCACGATCGTGGCAGTTGTTCCGGATTCTCTGATTCGATGAGGTTTGAACTGTGATTTTGTTTGGATTCAAGTGATTCAAATTATGAAAAAAATGTAGGGCAAAGATAATTTTTATATTTTGTCACTTAAAAAGAAAAAATATAATTTGATGTGGTTAGAACCTTCTTCTACTACGTGGAACCCTTCTATATCTGATCTATGTGATAGTGCTAGTGTTTCAGGGCCTATTTATAGTGCCCGAGGGCCCAAATAAGGCTATGTATATCAAGAATAAGATTTCAAGCTTTTGTACCATTAATATCACTTATACAATTGTATTCCAGCTTCCACTCAAAGTTTCACTGATCAGTCGAGTTCTGCTATGCATTCAAGAACTAGATCTATCCAATCTTTTTAAATCATGGTCCTTTATAAGTAGTATACAGAAAGCACTTGGAAAACTATTCTTAGAAGCTCCAAATTTTTGGAAGTTAGAAGTTGCTGAATTTATTGGATCTATATTGGCAGTATTAAAGATTTAGATTCATGTGACTATCTGAGGGAAAAGATTCTATTCATATAACGTGCCCTCATAGACTTCATGACTTTGAGATCACTTGTATCAACAAGTTCATTGATTGTATGTGAGTTGATTTAATATGACCAAGAATTTTCTTATTTTTATATCAACAAATCTCTTAATGCAGTCACTTCAAGTTGTTTTATTGCTTTGTGAAAGTCAATCATTTATTGGTTAATATGATCCATATGATAATCTGAGATGTTATTCTGTAAAGAGACTATGTCTTAATGGTTTCTTGCGTGGCCACAGGAAGATTCTGTGTTGGTTACTCCCGAGCAAAGGTCGCAAAAGCCTTATGTCGCAATTATCAAGGTGAGAGAGAGAGAAGAAAAGAAAGAAAGCTTCATTATGGACATCAAAGGCATATAAGACGAAAAAGCACAAGAATGTGTTATCAATGAGAGAGAGAGAGAGAGAGAGAGAGAGAGAGAGCGAGAGAGAGCTTTATTAATGTCTTTTCCATGCCAAAAGGCATTTAAGACTACTAAATGTACATGTCAAGTATGTGGTAACCATGGGAGTGTATGAAACGTCTCCAAAACAGTAACAGAAATAGCAAATCTAAAGCTAAAGCTATGAACTGAAATAGATGTGATGCTATAAGAAACATGTGGGAGCATGTATACTGCTAACAGTCATGAGTGAGGTATGACGCTATTATCTAGTCTTGTCCTGTTGGTGCTGATGATATAGAAGGATGTAATACGGCCTGTGGCATGAAGGGCCACTGGTGGTCTCTGACGTCGTCTGAGAAGATGAAGAAGGCGTTAATTTTTTTGCTTGTTTCCAGGTGTGGAAGAAGGCGCTAATTTTTTTGTGATGATCCGATCACATTTCGAGGCTGAAAATTGGACAGCATATTACCATTTGTAGGGTGTTGCAACAGCCCTATCCGTGTGTGTATTGTTCACACTTTTTGGCAAGAAAGAAGGGTTTGAAAAAAGCTTTGTTGGAGGCTCACCTGATTCTTTGCTTCTGATTCTTTGCTTGCTGGTTTTTGAGTTTGTAATGCAATTTCAGGTTGAAATTTTCAGCACACAAGGCTTGTAGGAGGGCGAGTTCCTACATCCATCTAATGTATGGTTTCGACACATTCCGGTGCTGATTTGTCAGATTTGATACTTGCTGGTTTTTGTGTCTTTTAGGGCACATTTAGGGTTTGAAAAAGTTTATCTTCTTGGCTGGTTCTTATGGCAAGAGATTTGGGAGCAATTCGTACTTGTTCAGGTGAAGATATGTTGGATGGCACCAACTATTCTTCATGGAGTTGCAAGCTGAGATTTTGCATCGACGTGATGATCAAGATTTTATCGGTAACAAGATCTATCTTATATCATTTGAGATTTGCAAGACCTCTAAAAGTGCTTGGGAAACACTTTTAAAGATGTACCGAATAAAGGATTCATCATCATGCTTTCTCCTCTCTACTTCATCCTCTTTGAAGGTAGAAGAGCAAAGTCATGCAAAGTTTGATCATTGTCTTTCTACAAGTACAAGTTTGCATCGGAATGTTGGTATGGTAAAGCATTCTTCTTCTCTTGAGCCATTTGTTGCAAATGATGGATGCATTAGTGAAGAACTTTATGAGCAAGCCTCTCAAGATAATGTTTTGGAAAAGGCTGAAATCAAGCATTCTTTGAAGCCATTTTGTACTAATGGAGGAGGGGAAAAAATCATGTCAATTAGTACATTGGTTCAAAGTGGCGTGTTGCTAGATTATTTGGGTGTTCAAAGTGGCAAGCTGTTGGTTTTCTTCTTGAAGATGGTGGACACCAGATTTAGCCATGATTTATTGATCATTTTCAGCCTATATTACATCGTGAGCATCCTATTATGCATCGGGAACGGCCTGCGGAAGGTTTTTGGACAGCAAGGTCCACATTTGGAGCACTTTGGACAGCAAAGTGTTGGTGATTTTGTGGCTGTTGGACAGCCTGCTACAGCCTCTTGTTGGTTGTTCGAGTCTTTGCGGGATAGCAAAGCATCTTTTTACCTTGGAGGAAACACACATGCCTCACCAAAATCAGTACCTTATGCTGATTTTCATGTTTTGATGCTTACTTCTTATGATGACGGTGTTGTCTTACCTAGTGTTGGTGAGCAGATCATTGATAGTAAGATTCGGGAGGATGTGATGGTAAAAGAGTATCATACTCTTCTTTATGTTTCTTGTGGTAAGAAGACTTATGGAATCATGTGGGAACCATTGATGGATTGCAAATCCATATTTCGGCTTGTGGCTGGTTTTTTGGTTACCTACTTTGGATGGAGCATGCTTGACTTTTCGACTTGATGCTACCGCACTTCGTATTCTACATCTCTTCTACATCGAGCATGATTGGGGTTGAGATTTCGGCTACTTAGACTACTTCAAGCTGAAGTTTTTTTTTTGGTGGCATTAAGCTTGGACAGCAAGCTACATTTTTTCTTTTTCGGCTACATGGAGTTTTGGGCAGCATGCAACACTTTGCATTTTTGTTGCAATTTTTCATACTTCATGTCATGTTATGTTTTTACATTATCATTTAAGGAGGGTGTTAGAAGTAATAAATGATAATGTTAGTTTCCCATAGGTTACTTTGACCCAAAAGGTCGAGACCTGGGTAACCATGGGTTAGGTTTATTATTTAGACCATGTTAAGTCAGTTTTAGTTGAGTTGGACCCAATTTTGGTCCAGTAGTAATTCGTGGGTCCAAGTAAAGTCTAATTATGTTAAGGGACCCTATCTTGACTTTTGGGGGTGCCCTATAATCAGTAGTGGGCCTTGGAGGGTTCTAGAACTTAGAGTTTGGAAGAGTCTAGGCCCTTGGAAGGCCTATTTATATGTACTCTTTGTTCATTTGTAATTCATTCCCTTTCAAGCATTGCTACTACATTCTCTCTCCTTGAGGGCGCCTAACCCTCTCCCTCTTCGTCTTCTTCTTCTTTTTCTTGTATATGGAGATTGAATGTGAGAAGGATCTTGGCACTCTGATTTCCTACAGGGCCAACATTACAAGTAGGAGTTGTTTGCAATTAGGATGCAAGGTGGAGAAAGGATCCACAAGAGTGATCATATTAGATTAGTCGCTATAGTTTGGTTGATCAAGAACACTATAGGAGAACATTGACAAGTCATTGAACGTACATGGAAGTTGGTTCATGCAACTGCAAGGCAAAGGGTCAACTCATAGGAAAAGGAAAACTACGTGAAACAAGAGACGATGAGGGAGATGGTAGGGGAAGACAATTAGTGATCATGGTGTTGCTGAAGTTTCAAAAGGCTACCAACCAGCATATTGAAGGAAGGTTAACTTCAGAAGTTCTAAGATTGGACAAGGTTTTGTCGAGGTTGGAATTGATATGACTCTAAGAAGGAGCTGCTTGAGAAGTATAGACTATGAGTCTATATAAGTAAATCTATTCAAGAGGATGCTTCATTGATTCACAATTTCTTATCATGGTGGCAAATGGTAAGTTCATTGTTACAAGTGACAGGTGTGGCAAACTGTGTGGTCATCATTCTACGTTGTATCGGTTTGGTTTCTATCCAAGTCATAGTAACTTGCTATGCAGTAGAAACTTTCTTGTCTATCTGAACTAGTTTCTGTCATGCCCACTACCGGTCTCGGGTAGCGTGTCCACGCTAGGGATCAGTAGACCAACAACCCGTAAGTTAATTGTGACTATAAGGGAATTGGGACCCTTATGTGTATAAGGTCATAATTAATGGTTGTAGGCCTAAACTCATGATGGTGGATTTGTATGGGTCTATCAGTGAGTCATTGGGGAATTGGATGACGTGGCCCAGATAGGCTGCAGAGGTCCAATGAGGTGTCACAGTGCACTACTAGTGGTGCATGGGCCTTGGAGGGTATAAGTATACCTATTGGGCTCTCACTAGTGTAATCTGGATTGTGAGACTGGTAGCCGTATGTTGCTGGTGTGATGCCTCATTCCTCTTTGAGATTGATCCATAGCTTCGAGGCTAGATCCGTTCGATCTAGGATTGGTTGGGTTGGTTTGTCCACCATCCGTCTCCCTTGTATTGCTTGTTATTGGCATGTTTAGGACTTTATATTGAATCATCATCGTCCGTGCGACCCTTCCATCGAACCAGATGCTCGGTAACTATACGATTTCTCAATCGTTTAGTTCTTGTATCCAAGATCTTTCCGGGTTCAAGTCGAGACACACTCGATGATTTATCCAACAGGTCCAATTGGTCTCCAGAACCAAGATGCTCTCCTTCACGTAAACTCTTCTTGAGTCAGCTTACGTGAAAAACCGGATGCATTTGAGTTCCTTCCAGGAGGTCCAACTGGTAAGCCGATCTTTACGGTCCTATGTATCTAGGGGACAAAGTGTAATGCTTGCTGAAGGATTCTAGTGTAATGTGTACTGGCAAGCATTATAAATTGTCCCCTAGATATAGAGGACCGTATTAGATCTTGAAAAAGATCGGATCCTTAGCTTACCAGTTGGACCTCCTGGAAGGAATTCAAGTGCATCCGGTTTTTCACATAAGTCGAATCAAGAAGAGTCTACGTGAAGGGGAGCATCTTGGTTCTGGAGACCAATTGGACCTATTGGATGAATCATCGGGTGTGTCTCATCTTGAACGCAGAAAGATCTTGGATATAAGGATTAAACGACTGAGAAATTGTATAGTTACCGAGCATCTGGTTCAACGGAAGGGTCGCACAGATGATGATGATTCCTGGGAACAGGAGGGGAGCTTAAGGAGGAACTTCCTTAATTTTAAGTTCTGAGGACAGAACTGGAATAAGGGGGGAAGAATGTCGTGCCCACGATTGGTCTCGAGTAGCGTGTCCACGCTAGGGATCAGTAGACCAACAACCCATAAGTTAATTGTGATTATAAGAGAATTGGGACTCTTATGTGTATAAGGTCATAATCAATGGTTGTAGGCCTAAACTCATGATGGTGGATTTGTATGGGTCTATCAATGAGTCATTGGGGAACTAGATGACGTGGCCCAGATAGGCTGCAGAGGTGTCCAATGAGGTGTCACAGTGCACTACTAGTGGTGCATGGGCCTTGGAGGGTATAAGTATACCTATTGGGCTCTCACTAGTGTAACCTTGATTGTGAGACTGGTAGTTGTATGCTGCTGGTGTGATGCCTCATTCCTCTTTGAGATTGATCCATAGCTTGGGGGCTAGATCCGTTCGATCTAGGATTGGTTGGGTTTGTTTGTCCACCATCCGTTTCCCTGTATTGCTTGTTATTGGCATGCTTAGAATAGTATCCTTGGTTTAGGACTTTATAGTTTCACTTGAGATTTATGATTAATTGAAGTGATTGTTTGTTGTGGTTGTCAAGTAAGATCTGTTTTGAGTTGGAGAAAAGTCATTTCTTCAAGTTCTTGAATCTATCCAAGTTCATGTTCTGTGATGTGGTAGATTTTGTTATAAGATTTTGAAGCTAAGGTTGTTTATTAGCCATTGAAAATCAACAATATAGGTTGTTGTTTAGCCTCAACAAAAACAACAGGGTTCATTTCTATGAATTGACATGTTATTGATTAGTCTTAAAAAATCAATATGAAGTCTTCTTAAGTGAAGTGGGTTCCTTCAAGGAAGATGGACGTACACTAGTTGGGAAGTTTGCATATGACATAGTGCTAGAATAAATAGATGTCATGATGAGATGCTTTCTAAGTTGGAAAGTTGTTTGGGGCAAGTGACGCTATGTGTGAAATAGAGAACACTGTCTTCTTTGTCACCCTGTACATCTAGGGGGAGTAGTTCAAGCTAAGTCCATCACAGGTGGTAACTTATGAGAGTACCAGGAGAATTGAAGTGGATTCAATTCAAGGAATTGACACAAGTGGAGCCAACTACTTATGAAGTACAGGTTTTGAACTTTGGAAGATGTTCAAAGAGACCAAGGGAGTCAATTTTCAAGCAAAGTTCTCAAGGTTAAGGCAATGTTTATCATGTCTACATTATTTGATTTAGTGGGAGTCACAGTTCTTTGATTCAAAGGAAGTCAAGGAATCGGGTGATATGTTGCACTCATGGTGGTCACACATATACACTAAAGGGATATGAAGACTAAGGCAAGACATTGGGAAGTCATATGAAGCAAGTTCATATGAAAAGGATAGATGTTCAAAGGGTTCTACATCATCATTCAGAGGAAGTTCTACATCAAGTAGTGAAGACATTGAGATTAGAGTTGCTCATGGATTCTACATCAGAGTTAAGGATCTTCATTACATGGGGTCGTGGAGTGTTCTTATTTAGGATTAGTTAGGATTATCGGGCCATGCCTATGTGCTAATTCTAGGGGCCCTTACCTATATGTAGAGAAGTCAAGTTCGAATGAGTTAGACTCAAGTTCGAGATTCTAGCATTTGATTTGAAGCACAAGTTGTGCTATAGATAGGTGTTGGTGCTTTTATCATATGTAGAGACATTAATTAGGCAATTGCTTTTGTTTTTCGGCATAGACCAAAGTTTATATTTATGTAGTGCGGCCTACCTCATTTGCAATGGGACATAGTTGGAGTTTCCATCACTTGTGTTCTCTCTCATGTGTATGACTATTGTCTAACAACAATAGGAGTCTTGTCTTGGGTTACTTGTATGAGGAAGTGTGTTTTCTTACATCAACCCCATGGCTGATAAGGTTTGCATTGAGCGACTCCTTGATAAGGCTTGTTTCTGCTCTCATTGGTAGAATCGTGGGTCTACCTCTCGATTTTCGTTCAAAAGATGCTCTTAGCTACCAATTGATGTACTTTGCATAGTCTTACTGTTTATCCATAATTTATGTTTCAATCTCCAAGTCAATTCCCATTTCTACTTCATCTCATAACTTATGGGGAAATTCTTGCTTGTGCGGTCCTTAAGCTTGGATGCTCTAAAGAAGGGAAGATGTGATTGTAGTGGGTTCCAAACTCGTACGTATTTATAATGGATATACTTGCTTGTATGTAATATTGTGATTGGTCTAGAATCACATGTTTTATTGAAGATACTCTTACTGAATATGTATACCATACTGCTAATTGGGTCTTGGCTGTTTGCTTGTCGTCTAGGAAATTAAACAGCTAAAGGACGATAACATCATGGTGACTGGCCAGTGGTTTTATCGACCTGAAGAAGCTGAGAAAAAGGGCGGTGGTAGCTGGGTTTCAAATGATGCTCGCGAGCTATTTTACAGTTTCCACAGAGATGATGTTGCTGCAGAATCGGTGATGCACAGATGTGTTGTGCACTTTATACCTCCACATAAACAATTGCCTGCCCGCAATAAACACCCTGGTTTCATTGTTCGCAAAGTATATGATACAGTCGAAAAGAAACTTTGGAATCTGACAGATAAGGACTATGAAGACTCTAAGCAAAAAGAGATTGATCTACTTGTGATAAAAACATTAAAGTCGATTGGGGAACTGCCCAACATAGAAACTGAGGAGGTTCCATCACTTTCAGAAAAGATTGAAAAGTCTAGGAGGTTGGTTCGAAAAAGAAGCATAGCTCCTCTTAGCATTGCAACGAGGGAAGATTCTGGAAATGAGGCAACAGAACCTGCTGGAATTGTGGATACTCCTGGCAGTGGGCTTGACTTGTCTGGCATTCACACCCTCCTTCAACATCATGATGCACTAACAGGAATGAAAGCTCGGGATGCATGGCTAGAGAAGATTGTCGAAAATGTCAAGGCTGCATGCTTTTCACAGGAGCAGAAAGGTATTGCAAGAACTGTTGATACCGAGCCTTTGAAAGGAAAAGCTGGAGAGAGTGAAGGGAGACCAAGCCAACAGATTTTAGATACATCAGAGCCAGCAAACATATCAGAGAAAGTATGCTCAAGATTTTCTGTGAATGTCCTCTGTGGTGATTTTTTCTTGTTGCTAGACTATCAACTAGGGGAATCCTTTGTTTCACTGTAACCATGCTGCACCTTAATTTTTGTATCAGTCTGCTTTTCAAGAAGAAAAACGTATTGTATTTTTTTATTTGTGATAAGCTGCTATCAGATGGCAAAGTATCTGCAAGGTGGCAATTGTAATTCCTGTAAATTTGTATGAGGCTATATTTTTCACCTTTTTATGGGGGAATGTATTATGGATCCATTGTTTTCAGAAAGATCTGATTGAAACCCTAAAAAAACTCTTCAGTCCACTTGGAATGCCATTTCATTCAGCGATAATCTGTGACAATTGTTTTGGAAACCCCAAACCAATGCTAAAACAAGGGTCAGAATTACCTTCAGTTTCTGCAGAAGAGCCTCTTTATGAATGTTTTGGTTTCAGGTTTAGGAGTTTGTCACTGGGCCCAAAGAGGTTACAGAGAAGTGGTGTCAAAGTTCTTTACAGTGCGTTGGTATTGCTTGTGCTGGTGTTTTGAGTTGTCTTATTGTATTTCTTAGTTTTTCCTGTTTCCTCGTCCCTTCTTAGTGCTTTGCCCTCGGCCAATTTTAGGTGATTCCTCCTTAGATTGTGGCTTCAGGGTGTTTCCGGTTGCAGTTGGGGTTTAGATACTTCTGACTTCGACATGGGCGCAACTTTGATTTTTCTTATCATATTCCAAATAGGCATCATCTGAATGCTTTACCTGTGACCGAAGGCCTCATTATCCACCCTGCCCATCATTTGGGGCCTTCCTGGTCCCAGGTCAAGTCCCTAGCAACTTCTATGATGCACTCAGAAGAGAATCAAGTAAAACTGTCTGGGGTGTACAAGGTCAGGTATAATATGTATACGGTACTGGCAGGGGACTGGACAGCTACAAAATGTAGCTGTCTCATATACTGACACATGCATGCGTGCCACTCTTCAGCTTTCCTGCCTTTATCATTACTTCACGTAGCTGAAAAGGAGGAGCCATTTTTGGCTTACGATTTTCAATATCATGGATGCAGTGGAACGCATTCGGGTGCAATCACGTTCCGGAACACAAATTTTTTATTTTTTGAAGGAGAAAACATCAATGGTCAGAATTTTGTTTGATAGTTTAGTTAGTAGTATGTGTCTGATGTCACTACTATCTATGCTAAAATTTGTGTCACTTATTATGGGTTCGATAGAAATATCTTCAAAATTAATTGAACGAGCATGTGGAATTAGCTAAACAAAGAAGGGTGTATTGCCTCACATTACTTCATAGAATTAATGAACCGTCATCGGTTCACCACGGTTCTGAGAACCGTACAGTGAACCGTACGGTTCTTAAATTTTTTTGCCCAGAACCGTGGTGAACCATACTGATTAATTAATTAATTTTTTTTTAGTTTCCCCCCTAAAAATAACCCAAAATAATGCAAAAAAGGGCCAAAGAAATCTGTGAATTCAGCTGTGAAATCTGTCAATCATCTGTATCATCTGTCAAATGACTCAAATCATCTGTATCATCTGTGGAATCATCTGTACATCATGTGAAATCTGTCAAATCTGTGTCATCTGTGAAATCTATGAAATCATCTGTATAATCTGTGAATTTGGTAATTAATTAATCAATTAATTAATTAATTTAATTAAATAGAGGAACCATGGTTCAAGGAACCGTGGTACGGTTCACTCCACGGTTCTGGGAACCTTGGGTTCTATGCATTACTTATTGAAATAAAAAGTGTTTTCCTATTTAATTATCTCAAAGAGTGTAGTATAAAGACGATAAATCCTCCAATATGGAGTTAAATTTTTGCTAAACCAAAGTAATTGTCGTAGAATTCAGTGTTACGATAGCTAATTTTTTTGATATTTCCCTAAAACGTTTCAAGGAAATGCAAAGAAAACTTTCAAGGAAAAGTTAGAGAACATCTACTTATTTTTGATCCAAGATATCCTAACCCTAATTCTGGGATTGCATTTCAGAATGTATTATGCATCTATGTATATTATGCATGTATGCAATACTATGTACATACCTAAGGAAGCGGACCCTGTGTCCGAACGTGCGTCCGCGTCCGCGTCCGGACGCGGATGCGTCAAGGGTGCGTCCGGGTCCCCGGATGTGTCTGCTTTTTTTTTTTTAAAATTTTTTTTTTTTGATTTTTTTAGAGCTATTTAGCCAAAAAAAAAAAAAATATGGACACGTCTGACCCCACGTCCGGGGGTCGGACACGTCCGGGTCCGGACTCCGGACGCGGACGCGGAATGCCCGCGTCCGGCCCGGACCCTCATGTCTGGTACATACGAGAGATGCATAAAGCGTTCCGGAACGCATTTTGGAACATGTTCCGGGTTTTTGACTCGTAATGCTTGCTCGGAACATGGGTTTGTTTGATTGCTTTTAGCCAAGGTTTGATCCACATGTACTACCGGTGCATCTCCCATTAGTCCGCTGCACAAGGCTTTACCATGCAATGAGAGCTCATTCATAAGAATGTGCATTAGGTCAAGGTGACAGATTAACAAATAATGGTGGCAGCATTTTTTAAATTGGAACACTATCAATCTGGAACTTAGGTCTGACCATTTTACAATAACAAGTATCATGGTGCATTAGGTTTTCCTGTGGTGTACATGTACGATGTATATGATGGCCTCTGTTGCAACACTTCCAGAATTATCCATAACCTTACACTCCTTGCACTTTGATTGAGTGTTATCTGAAGATTGAAAATAGATGTACTAGCAAAGCTGAGGGGTGTAGCCTTATCACTAAGACGATCCCTATGACTTTAGTTAGGATGCAGAGCTAGTCAGGTCCTTAACTTGATTAGTTTTTTTACCAGCAGAGGGCATCCATTGTTTACTTTCGGAAAGCTTAAATTAACAGAGAGGTAGTAGCTGCATCAGGAGGCTGGAGTTGATATGCAGCACGCATGCGTTGCTATTTTATGGATGTGAGCCCTGCCCTGCTACAAAATTCTGCCTGTCACTGTGCGCTCTTCAAAGTTTTCTTTCATGAGAAATCGGAATGAGCTGGACTTATCTGCAATTTGAGGAACTTGTGAGCTGTCTATGTTGACAGCAGCAATTACATCGAGAAGAAGATGAAAAACTGCTTAGAGATTACAGAGGCGATGTTTGTTAGAGTTACAAGGGGCTGTTCTTCATTAAAGTCATAGAATCAGGATAGTCAATCATGATCTGCATTACTGGTGTGCAAGCCTATTGAACATGGAAAAATTGATCTAGCAATTTGAACATAGCCCTTTGACAAGGAGCTAGTGCATAGGTTTGCTTCATGACAATTTCTTCAACATGGAAATTTGAAGTGTCAAATCTAAAGTATGATGAAACCGCTTGATTCTGAATGGCTTTAAGCTTTCATTTTTAATGAGAGAAGTCTGCAAGAACTCTCAGGTATTGTGAGATATTGCAATGAATGCATATTTTCATTCTAATGTTTCTAACATGTCTAAGGTTGTACCGTTGTGGATAGCAAATCTGGGAATTGGAAAAAATAGGAAGGTGGAACTGCAGAAAAGAATTGTGCCAAAAGTCATAAATTTGCTGCAATCAGAAAGAATGAACTAAGTGTTGTATGGCTATAGTATCCCTGAAAAGTTGATTGACTCACCTTGTAACACAGATGATCTACTACCCGAAGCTGTTTGAGTGTTTACTAATGCTAGCTGCTATTCATTGGTCATTTCAAGCTTCAAAACTTGTAGAATGAGAGGACATCAAGCTTTTGTACATGATGTGTTTCTTGACATAGCAAAACATCAAATTATGAATTTGTCATAGTATGGACTTTTTACACAATCAAGTTTGAACCCTCATCTTGGGGCTTTCTGTTAACCCAGCAGATCCATGTGCAGATTGAGGGAGAATATGCTTGGCCATTAGGCGTCATAGCAGCAACTACTGCATTGGAGAAAACTATATATTCAACTTTGTCAGCAGACATGCACAAGTACAATCTTAAGATGAGGCAACTAGCATTCAACTTGAAAGTAAGATGTTAGCTCTTGATTTTTTCCCTATTGATATGGAGTGAAATATATGTACACAAGAATGATTTTCACATCTGAAAGGAGTTTCTAATTTTTTGGTGCATCTTTTACAGAAAACTCCTATTTTGGCTCGACGTCTGGTAAAAAAGGAATTAGATCCATCAACTCTTATCAACATGTCACCGGCTGAACTGAAGGTATTTCAATTTTGGTTATCTGGAAGCAAGTACGGGCATCAGCATATATACCTCAGGAAGTCTAGAAACTATGCTCTGTTGTTTATTGTAGGATGGTTATACCGCTGCAGAAAAAAGTGCTCAAGAGCCGCAAGAACCACAGACATTGCAGGTGAGATTTGTTTTCCTGGTATTCTGTCTACCTAGAGGGGTTTCATGGATCTCATTTTTCAAGATTATCAGATGGCAGAAGTAAGGTGTGCAATTTGTGCGGAGCGACAAGTGGGGGTCAAAGATATAATACATGTTGGATATGGAGATCGATATCAGGTACTCATGGTTTCTTTTCCACAAGGTTTTTGTACTTCTTTATCTTTTCACTTTCTATGGGAAGTGGTGCAGATGTGTGCTCTTTCCAACTGCCTAAACAGATCTTTTGTACCATTTCTCACAATGCATAAGTGCAACCCTTACTGATGCTTAAGATTGCCAAATTTCATTATTCTACTTACACAGCAGTATCTTATTTGAGTACGGGATTTATTTTCCTTCCAATTTGTCTACCATCCTACCCGCTTCATTGAGATGATTGTTTAGGTTCTTTCTTCTCAGTTGGAGTGCTTGAAATGTGGGCATTCATGGTATGCTTCAAGGGATTCAATCTCCTCTTTAACGATAGAGAGGGTGAACCCTAGCCCACCGACTGTCGGTACTGCTCCTTGGGCGACATCAAAGTTTGAAGATATTCAGAAAGGACTAACCATTCCAAAAGAAAATGAGAAGTCAGAGGCTCCAAAAACTGTCAAGTCCCATTCTCGGCTTTGTGAATAGAAGGATGCTTTGTGAACAGGGCTGTGTGACAATGGAAGCACAAGTGCACGGCGTTGGAGGCTGCAATTGGAATTATACTCTAGAGTTTTGTATTCCGTTTGCTTTTCAGCCCTAAATCAAAAAGTATAGGTGCATAGGACATTGCCTTAATTTTGAGGTTAGTCAAGTTTTGAGACCGTGGTTGCTCAGCATGGCACCACATTTGTACATTTGAAGGCAGTGCTCTTAAGGAGTACTAAATCATAAGCCTCCTGTAAGATTCTCAACAGAGTTTTTTTCCCTTCTCTTTCACCTTCTTTGTCTTTGATGGTACACACTTAAACTTATTTTTGAGTAGATTACAGCAAATGACAACTTCATGGATGTGAATTTATTTGGCAATGTGAGATTCAATAGTCAATGTGTTACCAAAAACCTAGTCCCAATGAATTTCTATTTGCAATTATGAAATGAATCTGACTTTTTAGGTGCAATCACTGTGTGTTTATGCTTAGCATGTCCGTGTGTGCCTGAGTGAAATCAAACTCCAGACCCTGAGGTGAGGAGGAAGCCATAATATTTGAAGGTGGTGTCCGTGTGCCCCTGAGTGAAATCAAACTCCAGACCCTGAGGTGAGGAGGAAGCCATAATATTTGAAGAAGGGCACAGTGATACTTTAGAGGTAAGCTTGCACTCTTTTTCCAGGGAAGAGATGAATATTGTTCTGGAAGACCAACTTTACAAATTGCATTACTATTTTTCATTTTAATACAACATGATTGGGGTTTTCATCCCCAAACAAGATGGAAATGTTGGAGAACCTCAGACCAGGCAGTTCATTGTAAGAATAATACCTCAAAATTTGAGAAGAGATGAATGAAAACCTATCAGAAAAAGATTTGGTAGATGATGCTAAAAATCCAACTAGGATTACTAGAGTTGTAGATGGATGCCTATTATCTTAGGACATCAGATCATCCTTTAAACCAAACTTGCTTTTTCCACTACAATAGTAGTTATTTGACTTAAAAAATTTTAACAGGACAATTATAGTGATATTTCCTAGGTATTTGGAGATGCAGCTTACTATCTAAAAGAAATTAACAACATTCATTGTGCGCAAAAACCAACACATCGGAATGGCTAACCAAAATAAGGTCGCAAATCTTGACAAATGTTTGTCCTACTATCTAACTAAGAAACAATGCATAATGTAAAACATCCAAGATGGCTGTCTAGCTAAAATTTAACTAAGAGGCTACATTGTGCCTTATTCTGTACACTATTTTCTATGGCATTACATCAAAATGGAGGCATTTAGCCTAATTTAATCACTATGCAAAGCCCCACAACATGGACTTCCATACACATGATGCCTATCAAGCCACTTATTCCTACTAAAGCTGCAAAGTGACATGGGTGACAAGGTGGTTTGGGTCTGACCACAAAAGTGGCTTGGGCCAATAGTGGGTTTGCTTCCAAATGGCTTCAGTCATCAAATGATATTCATAATGAAATATTTGTTATTCGATAGGCTACTCCCAAGATTCCAATTGGTGCTAGCCCCTGGCACCGTGTCAGCCATGGCTTACCTATGCTGATTTTTCTTTTTTCTTTTTCTGTAGAGCAAGAAACTTGTCAAGTTTCAATACTATCTCAACTGCTTCTTATAGAAATATGAACTACCAAGGGCATAAACATCATATGAATCCCCAAGGAGGTAGTGATTGATTATGATCATTGTACCAACCATCTCTAGTTACCATATGCACATAAAAGTTCAAGCATTAGCACATGAAATCAACCTTGCAACTAATAAGATGGTGCAGATGTGTCTTTTCATGAAAGACACTTGCACACATGCATGCGCGCGCGCGCACACACACACACATGCATGAGCACATGCATGCACATGTGTGTGCCCCCCCCACACACGCACACGCACGCACGCACGCGCACGCGCACGCGCACGCGCACGCGCACGCGCACGCGCACGCGCACGCGCACGCGCACGCACACGCACACACACACACACACACACACACACACACACACACACACACACACACACACACACACACACACCTTTTTCAAAATTTTTATGTGTGTGTGAGTCCATGCATGGAACTACCATGCAATATTATTACTTTTAGTTATTTATTTGGCACAACCATGGGCAGTTGTGCAATGCAATTTTAGGTTAAAAACAATTTTCTCTTGTCAATTGTCGGATGGTTATCGACTACAAAAAGTTGTTGCAAAGCTCTTCCACATGTAGCTCTACCACCCATAGAGAATTTGGAGTTTAGGTTGATATTGTAGTCTTTAATAGAGGGGGGTGGAGATCCTAGTAGTATAAAGGCAAGTGGTGGCATGGAATGGAAGCGCAACATGGAGAGCTCTAGGATAAATATCATTTCCTTCTGAGTTCGTATTGGAATTGGCCATATCTTGAACATTTGTCACAATTGATGATGGAACGAATTGTGTGTGTGTGTGTGTGTGTGTGTAGGGGGGAGGGGGGGGGGGGGGGGGGGGGGGGGGGTTGTATTGAACAAGAGTCGATACAGTCATATTCCAAACACCTTATTTCATCTAGAACAAGAGTCAAGTTAAATTTTTTGTTTATGAATGGTTTGCACTAAAAAGATTTGAACTTGTTCAAATGGTTGCACCTTTACATGCTCATCCTTTCTGATCCACTCAGCTCTCCTCGGGTCTCCCTCTGGAGGCTACACCTCTGAGAGTTCGGTCACCAACCAGATGCCTTCGCCCTTCAGAAGTGAATTTCCATATCCTGTAATTCGCGCCATCAAAAGTGATTGCTACTCTTGTTTGGATCGTTGTAGTATCACATGAAACAACACAGAGGGGCCAAAATACACACCTCCACTCATTAAAGAATATTTATGAGTCACCCCTTAGCTAATTTTTAGTTATATTATATTCACAATGACCTTTTTCTCAAGGCACTAACCACCTTTTAATCTCAAGTAAAAGATATATGCTTATATTTAGAATAGATGTCCTACTAAAGGTTTTTCAGACAAAACACCATCTAAAGTTTGGACAGGCTCCAAACCTTCTTTATCAAACTTACGAGTTTTTGGATGTATCGCTTATGCGCAAATTTCGCATGATCTCAAGAAGAAGCTCGACTTCCAGAGTATTAAGTCTATTTTCATCAGCTACACTACTTCAGATCAAGCTTATAAGCTGTATGATCATGTCGAGTAGAAGATATTCACTAGCTGGGATGTCATCTTCATCAAAGATCAGTTTATTGACCTCAAAGGTAAGCGAAAAGCTCATATAGCCGAACTATCGGACTCTCCCGAATTATCGAACTTTCCAGTTCAAAAGTTGACTATTCCTATTGAAGGTCCAAGCTCGTCTACTCTCGACGAACAACTTATCAACAACGAATCCGAAGGTGATGGTGTTGCATTCCAACGACTACAGCATGATGAAGATAATTAACTTTGACCACTACCCAAAAGATCGACAAGAGAAAGCAGAATACCTATAAGGTATATCGACGAGTCTGCAGCTTACCTTGTTCAAGAGCCAAGAACTGTCGAAGAGGCACTCAGTCAGCCCGATTTCGATCTCTAAAAAGAAGCTATGGATAAACAGTTTTCATTTCTTATCAAGAAGCAGACGTGGACTATTGTCGAATTTGTGAGAAATTGGCAAAAATCTAGCTTGGTATTTTTTATGATAGAAGTTTGTAAGTGAATCTCACATGTGTGGAGGATGTTCCCACGTGTGGAGAATTGTAAAGTAAATCAAAATGTTTGATATAGGGGTCTCATAGAATTTCATAGTCAAGCATTTATGTGTAGGATGTTGATAGGGTCAAATTTGGCATAGATGGCAAATTATCCATTTCCACTTGTAATGCCAATATTGAGCCAAAATAGAGCCAAACTTGTGCCAATTAGAGTGTAGACAAGTGTCATGCTTTTGTTTGATGAAGCTTAAGAGGTCCAATAGGATTTAGAGGTGGAACCTTGTGAGGTCCAATAGAAAATTGAGGTGTGCTTGAATATAGTCCAATAGAATTTAGAGGTGCATGGATCAATGGTCCAATAGGATTAAGAGGTGGCAAAGTGTGATCCAATCATAGTTAAGCATAGTGGTAGCTCATGAATCTATTAGTATCATTGTACTCCTCCTTTTGGATCTAATTGATTTTGAGATTGAGTGGATTTTGAGTGTCATTGAATTTCTAGCTTTCTCTCTCTACCCGAGAGCTCATGATGCATTTTCTCTCTCTACCCGAGGAGAGCAGCTTGTTTTTACTTAGATTATTTTTTGAATACTTCCCACACGTGTGAGTGAGAGTTGGAAGTGATTGAATGCATGTAGTAGTGTGTTTTTGCCATAGGATTCAAGATTGATCTTGAATCTCAATCTAGTCTTGATCTTGGTGCATCTACACATCTTAGGAGATCACAAGTACATGTAGTGGACAGTCCACACGTGTGAAATTCAACAGAATTACCTGCCAACAGAAATGTAGTTGATTGCAAATGGTTGTTGAAATTCAAGTACAAGGTAGATGGAGGTATCGATCGAAGAAAGGCTTGACTTGTCACCAGAGGATTTTCTCAAGTACACAACATCGACTACATTGAGACCTTCAGTCCAGTAGTTAAACATTCTTCAATCATACTTCTATTATCATTTGTTGTTGCAACGGATCTGGAAATACATCAAATGGATGTAAAGACATCATATCTTAATGGAGTTATCGAAGAGGACATTTACATGGTGCAACCTGAAGGTTAAAATATCAAAGGTAAACACAATCATATGCGTAAACTCCATAAAGCACTTTATGGCTTGAAGCAATCTACTCGAGCATGGTTTCAAAGGATCAATACTTTCCTTATCAATCACGACTATAAACCAAGCACTTCAGATTCGAATGTCTACTTCAAGTTAGTGCAACATTCTTTTATTATTATCACTTTGTATGTGGATGACACATTGCTTTTCAGCAACAATATCAATCTGATAAAAGAAGCTAAGACAATGCTATCTTCCGAATTTGACATAACCGATCTGGGTGAAGCTCATTACTGTCTAGATATTCAAATCCAAAGAGACAGAGAGCAAAAGTTGGTTTACATTACTTAGCAAAGATACGTTCACAATGTCTTAATCAGATATAATCTGATGAATTGCAAATTAGCTCTCTCACCGATGGACCCAAGACTCAAGATGTCGAAGGACCAGTGTCCTCAAACAATCAAAGAGAAGGAGCAGATGTGTGAGTATCCTTATCATTCGATAATAGGATCTCTTATGTGTGCAATGATCTGTACCAGACTAGACATAGCATTTGCAGTCAGTTTCTTAAGTCAATTTATGACCAATCCTGGTATTACACATTGGAAGGCTATTATCATAGTTTTGAGATATCTTCGAGCTACTATGGACTTTTTCATTTGTTATGGAGCAGTCGACAACGACCAACTTAATATTCTCAATGGTTATTCAGATGCAAGTTGGGCAGGAGATGTAGACACTCGTAAATCCACTTCTAGATTTACATTTTTCCTCAACAATGGTCTTATTTCATGGAACAGTCGTAAGAAAACTCTACCTGAAGTTCCTACTAGCCCAAGTTTGGCCATTTCTATGTCTAAATCTACATGCATGTCATTTTTGACCAATCTAGACATTGTGAATGTCACAAATAACAATTAGACTTAAATGCATGAGACATAGCTCGAGTTTCTACAAGGTATAAAATGATATTTACAACTTATAATAGTACAAGCAAGATGAATTTCTTCATAAGCCCCAATAGTCAAGTTGGATGGCTTTTTATTCTTCACACTCCTCCTAAAAAGCTATCAAGTTGACTTGAACACTTGATCTTGAAATACTCCAAGGTTGGTCCAATGCTTGATGAAGAACTTTTTGTGTGGATCCTTTGCTTTGCATTTGAATTGAAGAACATCCAAAGAATCCATCATGATAAGATCTCTTTGGTAGAAATCTCTTGCCAATTCCACCAAACTACCACTATTCCAATATGCCTCCTCCATGCTTGATGTTGATTTTGAACTTGAAAAATCTGTTTGCATGAAGATGGCTGCAAGAAAAAAGTAGGAATTCGAGGCTTCCAAGCCTCATTATGATCACAAAGACCATAGAGATCAAGATCAAAACAAGAGCTATAATCAAGATTAAGCACACTAGCTTTACTAGTCCAAATACTATGAACTTTATCCAAAATGGATCTAATCTTGAAACCAAACTCTAACTTGATCTCATTGAGGCTAAATACTTTCTTAAGGGTGTAAGTGTCCTCATTGGATTCTTCACTTAACTTCAAAAGAAGTTTACAACATGCCTCATCACATGAAAGAACACATTTTTCAATATGTTTGAGCTTGTTCTTATCCTTGTTCTTACTCAATTTAAGAGCATACAAATGGTGATACAATATATTGCTTTCTAGATTACTTGGAAACATAATCAAGTCACAAATGACTAGAACTAGTTCCAAACTAAAGGCTTCATTCAAAACAAGAATAGCCTTACTTAATCTTTGAGATGACAAAATCTCAATTAAGCAAGATAAAACATCAACCAAAGAAAGAGAAACATAGGTGAATATTATGGAATGAATACCACCTAATCCTATCCTTTATTTTCCATGAATAAAGAACCACAAGGACTCGACCTTGTACAATGAAGATCCCCTTGGATGCAAATGTTGAGGATATTCCTCCTCAAACCTCGACCCCATCATAAGTTGACCATTCTCCATAGACAGAACTTGTGATGCATCTTGATATGCTATGCTCCAGGCCCCTTCTAAGGTTGAATATAGATCTTTATAAACAATCAAATCTCCATTCTCAAACACCTTCGAGATAGAAAATATAATGGCCTTATAGACCTCCGTGGTGGATAAGCATCCAACCATGATCCATAAACTTGGATCACCATCCTTCCTTGCTTCCAAGGAAACACATGCAAAGCAATAACCTTCAAGAACACTAAGGTATACAACCTTAGGCCTATAGTTGAACAAGACTCCATATAGTGCATTCCTTCCAATAGCTCCATAACTTTACAAAGTTTTGCATAATGGAAAATACACATGCACCATAAAACTTGAAGAAACAAGACATAGCCATTGGTTACTTGTGAAACCACAAATAAGATTAGAAAGCAAGAGACATCTCTCTTGCTTATAGATGAAGAAAGGTGAGCATCCGAGTGTTCCAACTTCTTTGGATGTTTTGTCAAGTTGGTAGAAGACATCAAATATGGATCCTTATGTGATTTTGCCATAAAACAAGCCTCTCTTGGCTTGATCTCCTTGACCATAATAGACATAGATGTGAAATTGGTATCATCCAACCTCCTATGCCACACTTCCTCCTCGGAAATACAAGTCTTCAAAACAATATCACAAATACTTGCATTTTCATGTAAATCTAACTTGAAAATGCCACCATATCTAGATCCAAATGTTAGGATCTCATCACCTTTCTTAATGACACAATTATTGACATTGAATTCCACTTCAAAACCATCATCTAATAACTTTCCAATACTAATCACATTCTTTGTGAGTTTTTGAACATAAAGTACATTGGAAAGTGTAAAACTCATTGAAGATGCAAGATTCAAGGATATACATCCAACTCCTTTAATAGCACATGTATCACCAACATAAGTGTATATTGATTCTTTAAGTTCTTGACAAGATTCAATTGAAATAAAAGAACTCTTGGTGCTACTCATGTGTGATAATGCACCACTATCAATATACCAAGATACATCTTTAAAAGGAGTAGAGGAGAAACTAGACATCATAAGAGATGCTTCTGGCCGAAGTGGCCAAAGTTTTTGAATTTCGTCGAGGACGTCGATATGTCAGATGATGTCCGATATGTCGGAGCCACTTGTAAGTGATTCTTGAGTATTTCTGTAGATTGTGCAGAAATACGAAGAGAGCTGTAGAACTGGATGAAGATTAAAGCTCGATTATTTGGTTGAGCCACTTTGTTAAGTAGAGTAATCCAACACAAAGAGTAGAATAATCTAACACTCCCCCTTAATTTGAATCCATGAATGCTTTGACCTTGAAACTTACTTTTGCACAAAAATTTGTGTGAGCATCCAAGCTTAATGCTTTAGTAAAAATATCCGTTGTCATATCTTGCGTTCCACAATACTGCAAGTCAGCCTCTTTGTCGAGAACTTTTCTTCTGACATAGTGATACTTAATTTCAATGTGCTTACTCCTAGAATGAAATCTAGGGGTTGGCTGATAAAGTAATGGCACTTTGATTATCACAAAATAGAATTGTCGAAGCATATTGATTCATATTGATACTTAAAAGTAAGTTTCTCAACCATACTGCTTTGTAGCTTGAGGGGCTACGATATAATCTGATTTAGTAGAAAATAGAGCTATCGAGTTGAGAAATTGATATTTGTAGAAAGTAGGTAGAAGTTAGGTGCAATCTTTGCATGCAAGCTGTTAGGTGTCAATATATTGGTAGATTACACATTCAAAGGTGCTAAAAGTGGTTGCATCTTAGTAATATCATGAGCTATTGCTATCCTATATATGTACACGAGGTTCTCTCATATTGTCAATGATGAATCAAGTTATCTTGGTGTCACAATGTCAAAATTGGATCTTCTGCTATTTTGCTTATAGTTGTATTCTCTCTCTAACTCGAGATTGGTATATTCTTCATACATATTTTTGCTTGTGTACTTTCCCTACTGGTGAGGTTTTAATTAAGCTTTGATTAGTAGCCTTCTAGATTATGATCTATGTGAAAGATTCAACTAGTTTAGTCATATTTGCTATATTTCTTTATTTGGCAAATTGAGGCCAACTTTATTTTAGACTTAGAGTTTGACTTTTCAAAGTTCATTAGTTTAAATTTCATTTGAATAAACACTTTTTGAAAGTGGGAAAGTTAGAAGTTGAGTTTGAGTAGATTCAAATTTAAATGTTGGGTACATTGAATCTAGACCCAAAAATAGTAGGGTTTACATTCTGGAGGGAAAGCCAAGTGGCCAAATAGTGTTTGGACCTGTTATAAGAGGATGTAACCCAGTGTTGGGCGGGTATCAAAATTAATACCATAGCTTTTGAAGAAAGTAGATACAACCAAGTATATCTTGTAAAGTCATCAATAAAGGTGACAAAACATGTTGCACCACCAATACTTTTAGAAGAAGAAAAATGAACATCCAAGTGTATAAGCTCCAAAGGATGAGTAGTCTTGATAAAAGGATTTTGATATGACTTTCTATGTGATTTTGCAATAGCACAAGCCTCACAAGGCTTGAAATATTTGGAAAGTGATCTTGAAGGCCAATAGCCTTAACTTTCTTGACCTTAGAAGACATAGACTTAAAGTTAGGATGCCCCAACCTTCTATGCCATAACTCCTCTTTAGATAAAAAAGCAACTTCACAAAAGTTTGCATTCTCATAAGAATTCAACTTGAAAATTCCACCATATCTAGATCCATTAGCTAAGACCTCATCATTTTTCTTGATAAAGCAAGTATTGGAGTTGAACTTTACATCACAACCACTATCAAGCAACTTTCCAACACTAATCAAGTTCTTTGTAAGTCTAGGGATAAAAAGAACATTGGAAAGTGCAAGAACTTTAGAAGAAGCAAGTTTCAATGAAATGTTGCCAATTTCTTCAATAGAGCACTCACGATCATTTGCAGTATAAATAGATCTCTTAAGTCCTTTGTAAGGTTCAATCTTTTAGCAACTAACTTTGAAATCGCTAGCACTAAAGTGATTATGTAGCCAAACAATGAAGTATTGAATTATCAGACAAGACAATAAGATATTATCAATTACAAACAATCACAGAGATGCATACATTCTGACATAATACTGAACGTAATAAAGGAGTAGATTAATTCAACATGTAGCATGTACAAAATCAAATGATGATAAGCACAAGTCAATTGCAGATAGAAACCACGTACTTTAAGCTATCTATGAGTAACTGAAACTCTGTCTGATTGCGCTTCCGCTGATAAGCAGTAAACGCAAGGAGAAATACTGTAATAAACTCTATATGAAAACTGAACTGAGCTAATGTTAATGAAGAGCTAAAGAAGTGTTTGATGATCAGCTTTTATACTAAGCAAATAACGCACGTCCAGTAGGATAGCAATTAGGTCACAGATCACAATAGCCAGTTGGCCATAATGACCTGGCATCCATCTGTTGGAGTTTAGTCTTACTCCTACTCATCCTAACTACCCTCCTTCCTTTTCATGTAAATCACTCTCTCAAATAGTCTGCAAAAAATGAACTATTTTTCAACAGTCTGCATTCTTGCATTGATTGTCGCTACAGTCTGCATTTTTGCTCAGGAATTTCCACAGGCGAAAAATCCAACACTGTCACCCTTGTCACCTTCGGGCCATCCTAAGCAACTAAGTGTTTTTCGACACTTGTGTTAACTCAATTTTTGGGCCATTTCAGACACTTCCAGAAATGCGACATTGCTTTGCATAAAATGTGAAAAAGATGACACTCTGTAGAAATACACAAGATTCCAAGTACAGACTGTCTACGTCTTCACGCTCCAATTGTTGGAAAATAACTTCACTTTTCTTCATCCCTGGATAGTTCCACGCGGGATGAATCAGATCTTGCAAAGACGGCCGCAAGTACAATCCATTCAAATGGAAGCGAACATCTGCAACTAGTCGGTGCTTAAGCGTAGTCTATTGGGTACAAAACCAAATTAAAAGAAAACTGTATGATAGAATATAAAAATTTTGCCAACGGACAAAGAGATAGGAGAGGAAAAACTAATAACGCAAAATAGAATAGAACAATTTTTTGTACTTGATATGCGGCAGACTATAAACTCTCCTCCAAGAAGGTTCATAAAGAGATTATTTCTATCAGCTATGTATTGTGTATGCATGAATACTAGTATTATTTTTTATTCTGATGAATGAACCATATTGTTTTCTCAATCAGTAGATAGCCGCAGGTTGCAAAATCTAAAGACAAAGTATCAGAAGCTAATTAGTGTTTTTGCAATTTTTGCATTCTCTCTCTTCGAGATTTTTTGCATTTTTTCTAGTAAAGGTAAAATGCGCCTGAGTGCGTAAAATTCACGTAGACATAGTTTGCATATTTTACCTTGAGTACCAAGCATCAATTGTCAGAAGAAAACAAAAAGAAAAAATGCAAAAACCAAGCACATCTTCAACAAGAGATGAACACAACTCAAGGCCACCTATGGTATGCAATTACTGCAAGAAGAAAAGACACTTAGAAAAAGATTGTTGGAGAAATTCCAACAACATCTGCATTCAATTGTTGGTTCAATCCCAAAAGCAAAAACAAAGACAAGGCCCATACTGCAAAATCTTCCCATCAAGAGATGTGCAAAATGCACACTCAGATCTTAAGATCGTCATAGACTCAGGAGCCACATCACACATCACGCACAAAAGGAAAACCCTAAAGAATTACAAAACCTCCGACGAGGATAGAGAAGTTGTCCTTGGAGATAACAGCAAGCACCATGTCGAGGAGACAATAACTCTACATATGAAGACCACATTTGGCTACAAAGATTTAGAGGGAGTCCTACACATTCCCACATTAAAGAGTGATCTGCTGTTAGTAGCAAAGATCATTGATATGGGGTTGAACTTGACTTTCAATAGTAACGACTGTCACATAAAGGACTGTGAAACCAACAAGTAACTAGTGACGGCTGAAAGAAAGAGAAACTTGTATTGAACAAGTGTCCTGGATCCCATAGATCAAGTTCTTGTCACCTCAAATGAAGAAAACAAGAATAGACTATGGCATAAGAGGATGTGCCATTGCAACATGAGCACACTCTACAGGATGTCAAAAGGCAAAATGGCAGAAGGCATGAATGTGATTGATAGAAAGATCAGTCTATGTGAATCATGTTTGAAAGACAAGCAGCACCATGAACCATTCAGATTCGAAGGATTCGAACGAAGGAGGTTCTTGGGCTGATACATAGAGATCTATGTGGATTTATGAGAGTTTCGTCTATATCAGGATCACAATACTTCTCTACATTCATTGATGATTACACACACATGACGTTTGTCTATTTCTTGAAGAAAAAGTCTAAAATATTTATAGTTTTGAAACATTTTAAAAGTTTAGCTGAAACATAGACATGAAGAAAAATCAAGGTTCTGAGATCTGATAATGGTGGAGAATACACCAATACAGAATTCAAGAACTTCCGTCAACATGAAGGAATTGAAAGGCAGTATACTATGCCTTACACACCACAGCACAACGGGGTAGCAGAGAGAAAGAACCGAACCCTGATGGAGGCAGCAAGGTGCATGATGGTGCAGACAAACTTATCAAAAGAATTTTGGGTAGAAGCTACACCAACAGCCGTGTATTTACAGAATAGGAGCATGATAGCTACTGTAAGCGATGCCACACCTTATCAGACATGGACTAGCAAAAATATCAATCTGTCACATGTCAGAGTGTTTGGTTGCAGGGCTTACATGCACATGCCTCAAGAGAAGAGGTCCAAGCTTGATGAAAAATCAAGACCCATGATATTTGTGGCATATGTAATCAATTCACCTGGCTATAGGTTATATGATCCTAAAACCAATAAGTTGCAAGTAAGTAGAGATGTCAAATTTGATGAACAAATGTTCCAAGAAGATGTAGACCAGACTGGTTATCAGTTCACTGATATCAGTCCTTTGATCTGACTCTTTACATCTTTGACTGGGCTGAAGAGGGAGATCAGATTTCTATAAAGCCGGATGATCAAGAAGATCAACAAGCAATTGAACGACAGGAGCTGTAGACCCCACATCAACCAGTACAAGCTGAACATCGGAAGAGTCTTACTGAGCCAAGATGCTCTGCCATAATCCACTTCCAGAATCCAACAGAAAGCCATCAAGAAAGCTGTAACAACTAGCTGCAATGAAAATCATTGTCTGATGACAACAAAATTTGAAACTTACTCACAAGCAATTGCAAGTCAGGAGTCAGAGGTGTTGAAATAAAAATCATCTATCTTGACTTTATGCTTGCTACAAACTTTGTACTATGCAAGTATGTTCTTTCGTAGATGTAAATGCCAAATTTGGCCTAGATGAAACTCGAGCTATATGGATTTGTCATATCTACTTGGATGATTACAATTTGCATATAGATTGTAGACTTAGAAATAGCATTAATATGGTTGTAGGAACTTGTGGCATATTACATGCATTTATTGTAAGTGATCCATAGTGACATACAAGGCATGCACAAAGTGAAAGGGACACATGCATGATGATTTGTACAATTCTAGTTAGAAGTAGGACACTTGGTAAAATTAGGTAGAGATACATGCATGAGATGTGACAAATGTCACATAGACTCTAGTTTTCACTTTAGATGTCATTGAAAGGTGGATGAATGTGGTTCTACCTCGAGCTACCTCAAACTCCATAAATATGTGTAGCTATTCTCATAATCTTTGATGAAGAACCAAAGCTTTGTAGCTATTCCATGCCATTTTGGGTCTACACCATTATTTGCTTGAATATCTCTCTCTCTCTTTCTCTCTCTAACTCGTGTTGAGACTAATGCTTATACATTAAATTCTTGTACTTTTGCTCATTTGTAATTCATAACAATCATTATCTGATTCTTAGCATGCTAGATTGTGGCTAAGCCATAAGTTGTGTACTAGATCTTGTTATTCAATCTAGAATCAGATTATTGTGCTAATCATAAAGCTTAATAAGATCCATCATACTTGTGGATCATTCCCACACGTGTGAATTCTGGAAATTTTGTCATAGTATCAGAGCCAAATTGAGCTTTGCATGTTAACATCTCTAATTGTACAAGAATTTGAGAGCTAATTCAAGCAAAAAAGTAGTTATTGACTTTTCTTTACCTTTCTCTGAACAGTGTTTGGATCAAATTATATTGAGACTGAATTTTCAGGTCTGAAAAGTCATGGTACAGAATTCTGGAATTTCGCACGCATGAAAATCAGAGATTTGCAGTCCCTTCTATTTCCTTGCTTGTTGATCCAAAGATAGTGGTGTTATAGCTTGATGGAAAGCTTATGAATGTACTTTCCATAGAAATTGATACCAAATCAATCTGATGTGTCTATCAAGAGTTATAAGCTCTTAAAGAGGGTAGGGATAGGTCCAAAATCCGAGTGACCACTTTTGGATTTGATTCAATCTTGCTTTGTTCTGAATCCATTGTTTTGAGCATCCTTCACAAGAAATTGAAGGTCAAGACTAAGTTTGATGTTAATTGAGCACCTTTGAGCCTATCATTAGTGTTTTCTTTTGAAGCATCTAACACGTGCCAAAAGTAGAATTCAAACTTGCAAAGTGCCTTAAACCATTTTGAGTGTTTGATCTAGAAAATCTTGTTTTGTGGAATATTTGAGATCCATCTCAAATACAGTTGCAAGTTTTTCACAAAGAAGGGTAGTACATCCTTGAAAATACCTATAGTGAAAGAGAGCAGGAACAGAGTCTAATTGGAACAAGCTCAAACATATTATTGTCCAATAACTAAGAAGTTTTCACATAATGGCATATGTGGGAGGATATCTCCTAGAAGCAGGTGAAAGACTAAATACCTCTAATTACTCAATTTGGAAGGTTAGAATGGAGTCTATTTTGATAATCCAGGATGTTATTGACATAGTGCTTGGTATTGAGGAGGAGCCTCAAGCACAGCTTGAAATACCAAAGTACAAGAAGAGAGCTAGGATGGCTCTACATTTCATTAAAATGAATGTATCTAATGAAATTCTAAGAGAGATAGGATCTTGCACCACAATTAAAGATGCTTGGGATGCACTTAAGTCCATCTATGAAGCAAAGAATACTTCTAGAATACTCACTCTCAGGAATCAGATTTTCCAAAGTTTTCAAAGAAGTGAGGAGAGTGCATCAAACTATGTTCTGAGAGTAAAAAATCTTCATAGGGAGCTTTCTTGTGTTGGTGTTACAACTAACCAAGATGAGCTAGTACAAGTCATACTAAATGGCTTAAAGAATGACTATGTTAATCTTGTTCAATCCTTTGCCAGTAAGGAAAAGTTGCCTAATTTACAAACTCTCCAAAGAATTCTCATCTCTGAAGAAGCTAGGCAAAGTTATAAACTCTCTAAGATGAACAAACTCGAGCATATTGGAGGTCGCAAAGCCTTTTTTGTCAAAGACAAGCATAAAGTAAGGAATAAGAACAGTTTTCTCAATCATTCAACAAAGACAAAGCCAAGGATCGAGACAAAGATGGTGAAGAGGATGACTCATCTCATCCTTCTACTTCAAAGACCAAGAAGAAGAAAATCAAGTGTTTCTTTTGTGGCAAGAAGGGGCACTATGCCTCTAATTGCTTTAAGAAGAAAAACCAACTCAAGCAAGCAAATCTCTCCAAAGAGATTGAAGAAGATTTTGTTGCAAGTGATGGAGAAGGATCACTCATGGTGTCAAGTTTTTCTTCATCACCTTTCAAGAAAGATGGAGCTTGGTACATAGATAGTGGAGCTTCTTCACATATGTGTTCAAAGGAGTCTTTTGACTCAATTGTACCTTACAAAGGACTTAAGAGATCTATTTATACTGCAAATGATCATGAGTGCTCTATTGAAGGAATTGGCAACATTTCATTGAAACTTGCTTCTTCTAAAGTTCTTGCACTTTCCAATGTTCTTTTTATCCCTAAACTTACAAAGAACTTGATTAGTGTTGGAAAGTTGCTTGATAGTGGTTGTGATGTAAAGTTCAACTCCAATACTTGCTTTATCAAGAAAAATGATGAGGTCCTAGCTAATGGATGTAGATATGGTGGAACTTTCAAGATGCATTCTTATGAGAATGTAAAATTTTGTGAAGTTGCTTTTTTATCTAAAGAGGAGTTATGGCATAGAAGGTTGGGGCATCCTAACTTTAAGTCTATGTCTTCTAAGGTCAAGAAAGTTAAGGCTATTGGCCTTCCAAGATCACTTTCCAAATATTTCAAGCCTAGTGAGGCTTGTGCTATCGCAAAATCACATAGAAAGTCATATCAAAAGCCTTTTATCAAGACTACTCATCCTTTGGAGCTTATACACTCGAATGTTCATTTTTCTTCTTCTAAAAGTATTGGTGGCGCAACATGTTTTGTCACCTTTATTGATGACTTTACAAGATATACTTGGTTGTATCTAATTTCTTCAAAAGCTATGGTATTTGATCACTTTCTAATCTTCAAAGCTTATGTTGAGAAACTGTTTTCTTTCAAAGTTAAAGCTTTCAGATGTGATGGAGGAGGTGAATACATCTCCAACAAGTTTTATGAGTATTGTGAAGGTGAAGGAATAAAGAGAGAATTTTCTTGTGCTTATTCTCCATCTCAAAATAGAGTTGCTAAGAGGAAAAATTGACCTTTATGTGAATGTGCTAAAGTAATCCGAGTTGAAGCTTCTTTGCCTATTGAATATTGGGGTGAAGCAATTAATTCTGCAAACTATTTGTGCAATAGATACCTCACAATGCACTTGCTGGAAAATCACCATATGAAGTCTTGTTTAAGAAGAAACCTAAGGTAGATCACCTTAGAGTTTTTGGTTGTGCCTGCTTTGTTCATGTACCCTTGGAAACAAGGAAAAGAGATGATCCTAATTCTATCAAAGGGATCATGGTTGGATATTCATCCAACAAGAAGGCTTACAGAATCTATGTTATGAAAAAGAATGCTTGGAGCTACACACATGAGAGGAAGCTCCACTTAGTGTGTGTGTAGAGAAGGAAACAACAAGAAAAACAAAAGATCGTACAATGCACAAAATAGGACTCAGAATATCGATCCTAATATTCTTGCATTATCAAAAAGGAGTACAAGTTGAGCGAATAGCTCTTTTCTCTATGACAAGATTTTCTCTCTTTGTCTTCCTACATTCTACCTTACTCTCCTACACTCTCTGCTACCCTCATTCCTTTTTCTACGTTCTATCTGCTCTATTTATATAAAGAAACTCGTTTACAGGAAATAGTTTTAAAAGAATGGATTAACTCTAAATCTTAGTTCTAATCCTCGTCACAATTACACGTCCACATCTCCTTTCATACGTCCAGCTCGCCGTCTTTTTCCTTTTGTACATTCAACTCACCGCCCTTTATTGATTCTCTCATGTATGCTATGATATGTACTAGACCTCACATTGCTTATTCACTTAGTACACTAATCCAATGTTACAGTGGATATTCAAATGACCATGTTAATCTTCTTCAAGGTTTTACATATGCAGATTGGGCTGGAGATGTTGATTGCAGAAAATCGACATCGGATATGTCTTTGTATTCAACAAAGATCATAGGATAGATTTTCCAAGAGGAATGTTGTGGGTGGTGTCACTTGCATAACCATGAAACTTGCAATTTGCATCTACCAGAACATATCTCCTTTGGCACTAGCAATGTAACAAAGTTTTCATAGTAGTATCCCCTATTGTTGACCAATATATAGAGGAAAAAAAACAAGAACCCAAAAAAAAATTATAGCATAAAGATATAAGTGTTAGAATTTATATTTATCAATTGATTTTGTTAAATAATGACTTTGGATCCAAAAAATTAGAACTACAATGTTTTGTGTCTATCAAGTTGGTTTCAGCAAGTATATACATGACTATATTTGATATTGGTTTGATAGAAAATTTTGAAGATCCTTTCAAATAAATGAATTTTTACGAGAAAATTTATATTTCTTTGAATTTAGAATTGTTCCAAGTATGAGATTGGATTCAAGTAACACAGATAGTAATGTTACTCTATCTTTTTATGATTCAAGTAAAAATATAAAGTGTTCTATTCTTTTAGTTCTACTCAACTAATCAATGTATTCTAAGATTTTGAACTTCCTAAGCACAATTTTGCCTAACTGCTAATAAAATGTATTTGGATTATCTGATTTTTTTTTTATCAAGGTTCCATCATATAGGTTCTCACTACTGAAAACCATTTTTGTTTATTGTTATATATATTTTATATTTAAAGTCCTAAAATTTTACATAGTTTTCTATAGTATTTATCATATTTTTACATGATTTTCTTATGGTATTATATTTCCTATGTATAATATACCTATTTTTGAAAAGATTATTTAGTATTTGTACTACACATTGACATCTTTTTTTCTTTACATATTTTGGTTGTTGAGGGGAGTATATATACAAGTTAATCCTCTCGAAGGGATGTTTTTGTAAGGTCGAAATTCTATCTATTTTTGGTGTCCCTTGGCAATAGTACTCAAATGAAGATCTAAGTCTCACCATCAACATGAATGCCTATGCTCTTGTTTCATTGTTGTCTTGCTTACTATACATTTACGTATTTACATATCTCTTGGCAATAGTAACTCAAATGAAGATCTAATTCTCACCATCAACATGAATGCCTATGCTCTTGTTCTATTGTCGTCTTGCTTACTATACATTTACATATTTACATATCTCTTGGCAATAGTACTCAAATGAAGATCTAATTCTCACCATCAACATGAATGCCTATTCTCTTGTTCTGTTGTTGTCTTGCTTACTACACATTTACATATTTACACATCTCTTGGTAATAGTACTCAAATGAAGATCTAATTCTCACCATCAACATGAATGTCTATGCTCTTGTTCTATTGTCGTCTTGCTTATTATACATTTACATATTTATATAAAATAGCACAATGAAAAGAATGTTGTATGGGGTTTGGCACCATGCAATAGTAGGGTCTCTTGCAACAATAGATCTAGACCCCAAATTTCATACCATTCTAGCTAAGAGAGGAATATATAGTGATTATTTTATTACCAAAGTGAGAAAAGATAGAGAGCATATTTAGAAGAAGAAATGCACCAAGATGAGTGTGGCTAATTAACCTTGTTTTAGAGGCTAAAAATAATTTTTACCTTCTTATATTGTAGAATCATAAAAATCATAGAAGAATAATGGATTTGAATATTTGTCAATCCATCACTAGAAAGCTATGTAATGGTAATGGAGACTACTAACAAATCTTGGTTCTTGGGCATTGATAGATTGAGTTGGGATCTTGTAGCATTTGATCCATGATGGAGTTGATGGTCTAAAACTTCTTAACATGCTATGAGTGATGGAGTTGATGGTTTGAGACTTTGCTGGTTAACTTCCTAAGGATAAAGATTGCACTTTTGTTAGTTATGCCAAACCTAAGTTAAAAAAATCCCAAAATGGGTATCTATGGTCAATTACTAGCTGTGAAATGTTAGCAAAATCTAGCTTGGCTATTTTGTATTTCTTGTTTATGAGTAAATCTCACACGTGTGGAGCATGTTCCCACGTGTGGAAAAAAGTAAAAAAATACTTAGTCATGTTGAGCTTGGGGTACATAAAGTTTAGAGACATCTATCCACGTGTAAGTAGGTGATTTGGCCGTTTTTGGCATTAGAAGCAAAATAGGCAAGTACACATGGCAAGTTGTGATTAGGCCTAAAATAGGTTGTGATGTAAACCAATTGGATGTGCCAATCAAAAGCTATAGACTTTTGAATGAGTGCTGATAGGGCACCTAGACTTGTATGGACACTTTTGGTTTGATCCATATCTTGCTTGTTTGATCCAAAATCTTAGAAATAAGCTTGCCAATCTTGTCTATTTGAGATCTAGACAATTTTTTGAGGGCATAGCCACATAGTTTCATGAAATCCAATTGTATTTGAGTCATTTGTGAATGTTTTTGAATGCTTTTGTGTGCTTGAGTCAAGTTGACCCAAACTTTGTCCTTGCTCCATCTTGGGATGAGAGTTTGATCTAGTTTGAGAGAGATTGGAGCTAGTGAGATAGGTCTCACACCAAGTTGCAAGATTTCATATTGGAGTTGGGAGTACACCTTTTTTGAATCCATTATTGAGAGAGAGAGCAACACTTTTTGATACATCTCAAGACAACTTCTCAAGGAAGATGACTTCTTTAGGTTCCATTTTGTTAGAGCATAGTGAGATATTGAACACCTCCAATTATGCTATTTGGAAGGTGAGGATGGAGTCCATTTTGGTGCTCCAAGATGTGATGGAAATTGTGCTAAGACTTGATGAAGAGCCTCAAGTGCTCCAAGAGGTCCAAAAGTACAAGAAGAGGGCAAGGATAGCCCTTCATATCATAAAGATGAATGTTTCCAATGAAGTGTTGAGGGAGATTGTCTCATGTACCACATCCAAGGAGGCTTGGGACACATTGAAATCCATCGATGAGGCAAGGAACACATCAAGGTGTTAAAATACACAAGCTAGTTTGGACCATTTTCGGTCACATGCATTGTAATTGGCAAGATGGCCATGTAAATAGATGCCACACGTGCCAAATAGCATAGGATGCTTTTCCAAATTCTTATTCTACATCCTACATTGTAAAGGCACCTTTGAAATAAGGCCAAAGAGTGCTTAGATAGGGTAGAGATAAAATAGGAGCCAAAAATAGTATGTTTTTCATTGATTTTGGATCTCGTGATCAAGGACCCTAATTAGGGTGGATCCAATGATCAATTAGGTTGGATGTTAGGGTTAGGATATGAAAAGTACAGAGAAGTCCTAAAATTCTCAAATCTGAGCTACTAATATATAAACATGTGATGGTTTCTCCATCAATTAATGAGTAAAAAATTGGTTTTCAATCTACCAATGTTGTTGGTGATCTAGATGTTTGATATTTGCTATTTGTGTTGAGTAATTTAAATTTTTGAGATTTATTTGGAAGTTTAGGTGCGGTGCTCTGCCTGTGGCAGTCCGTACTTTCACATGTGTGAAGGAAAATGCATGAATTTGAGTCTTCAAGTGGAGTTCAAGCCAAGGTGAAGCTAGGAAACACTGAATTGGTTGGTGTTTTAGCTATAGGATCTCAATTAGATCCATTCAAGGTGATTTCTCCATAATTTCAAAGGTTTATTAGAGTTTATTTGCTGCATTTTCAACATGGCATCTAAGCCTTGTTATGAAATGAGTTAAATTCTTGCAATTTGATTCACTAGCAGCATAGATTTTGATCAATTCAAGGCATTGATTGATTCTTTATGATTATCTATGATTAGTATCTCCATTATTGATCAAATTGAGTTCTTGTAGGATCTGATTTGAAGGTTTTTAGGCTTCTAAAACTAGATTCTAATCATTTCTTATCTACAAGATCCAATTAGCAAGCTATACTTGCCTTTTCATATTTCATTCAAGGCGAGTTTTGGAGTCAATCTCGAGGAGTAGCATTCAAGAATTGGAGAGATAGAAGGATTGAAGCTTTTGGAGTTGATTTAGGTTTTTCTCAGGTGTGTGAGAGACCTCCTAAGAGTGATTTAGGTTCAGCTCAAAGCATTTGCATTAACTGTCAAAATTGTGATCTCGGTAGCTTGTGCTTGAAAGGTAGATTGTTTTGATTGCTATATAAAGTATCAATATGGTCTTATAAGAGTGATTTAGAGTGGCATTTATTTGCAATTATATCTTCTCTTATCAGGTTTATTGGATCTTTATAAGCCTTGTAAAGTTTGGATCAAGGAGGAGTCATTTTTTGATCATTTTTCTACATCAAGCAAGCTAGTTACATTTTGCATTTTTCAATAGAATTGGTTAAGCTCAAGATCCAATAGTATCTTGTTGAGAATTCATTTTTTGATCATTCTTAGGTCCCAAGATAGTGGGATAGCTAGTTCTTACATCCTTTCTATTGTGTATCCATTCTTATAGAATCAATCTCTTGCTTAGATGAAGATGACATCAATGAATGCTTACCTTTTGGATTCTGGTGATAGATTGAACAAACCAAACTAATCTACATGGAAATTAAGAATGGGATAAATCCTTTTAATGCAAGATTTGATTGACATAGTGAGTGGCAAGGAGGATGAGCCCATCCATCCTCAAGAATCCATTAGATACAAGAAGAGGTGCAAACTAGCCCTCCATTGTATCAAAATGATGGAGCCAATGAGCTCCTACAGGAAGTAGGAGAGTGTTCCTCAGCCCAAGAGGCATGAGAATCCCTTCAAAAAGTATATGAGCCAAAGAACACTACAAGGTTGCTTGCTTTGAAACATCAAAATTTTCAAAGCTACTAAAAGAAGGGAGAGAGTTCTTACTCATATGTTCTAAGGATCAAGGAGTTAAACAAAGAGCTCTCCTTTCTAGGAGAATCCATAAAGGAGGAAGAGCTTGTGCAACTAATCTTGAATGGTCTTTGTGTAGATTTCTCTAACTTGGTGCAAGGATACTCTATAATGAGCAAGTTGCCATCACTTACAATACCATGATCATAAAACTTAAGATATAAGATAGGATCATATTCACTTTGAGAGAAACCAAGTGAAATAAGATAGTCATGTAGTCTTGAATTCCAAGACCTAAAGGCTTGCTACAAGCCATAGATGCTCCTTTGTAGATCACAAACCTTATCGTCCAACTTGAGCTTGATGAATCCTTGTGGTTTCTCCATCAATTTATGAGTAAAAAATTGGTTTTCAATCTACCAATGTTGTTGGTGATCTAGATGTTTGATATTTGCTATATGTGTTGAGTAATTTGGATTTGTGAGATTGATTTGGAAGTTCAGGTACTGTACTATGCCTATGGTAGTTTGTACTTTTCACATGTGTGAAGGGAATTGCATGAATATCAGCCTTCAAGTGGAGTTCAAGCCAAGGTGAACCTAGGAAACACTAAATTGGTTGGTGTTTTAGCTATAGGATCTCAATTGGATCCACTCGAGGTGCTTAATCCATCATTTCAAAGGTTTATTAGAGTTTATTTGATGCATTTTTAATAGAAGCTTGCTCACACTAAGGAGTAAAATTTTTCAAAGCTTCCAAAGGAGTGGTGAGAGTGCCTCAAATTATGTTTTGAGAGTCAAAGATCTTCTCTTGCTTGCATAGGAGACAACCTCAATCCAAAAGAGCTAGTGCAAGTGATCGTAAATGGATTGAAGGAAGAGTTTGACAACCTTGTTCAATCTTCTATAATCAAGGAGGACCTTCCAAGCTTGGAGGCACTACAAGGAGTTCTCATTTTCGAGGAGTGTAGGCAAGAGAATTTGGAGAGATTTGCTTGCTTGAGTTGGTTTTTCTTCTTAAAGCAATTAGAGGCATAGTGCCCCTTCTTGACACAGAAGAAACACTTCACTTTCTTCTTCTTGGTCTTTGAAATAGAAGGATGAGATGAATCATCCTCTTCACCATCTTTGTCTCAATCTTTGGCTTTGTCTTTGTTGGATGCTTGAGAAAACTGGTTCTTACTCCTTCCTTTATGCTTGTCCTTGACAAAGAGGGTTTTGTCACTTTCACCATGCTCGAGTTTATTCATCCTGGAAAGTTTATAGCTTTGCCTAGCTTCTTCAGAGATGAGAATTCTTTGGAGAGTTTCTAAATTAGGCAACTTTTCCTTACTGGCAATGGATTGAACAAGATTATCATAGTCATTCTTTAAGCCATTTAGTATGACTTGTACTAGCTCATCTTGGTTAATTGTAACACCAACACAAGAAAGCTCCCTATGAAGATCTTTTACTCTTAGAACATAGTTTGATGCACTCTCCTCCCTTCTTTGAAAACTTTGGAAAATCTGATTTCTGAGAGTGAGTATTCTAGAAGTATTCTATGGATGGACTTAAGTGCATCCCAAACATCTTTAATTGTGGTGCAAGGTCCTATCTCTCTTAGAATTTCATTAGATACATTCATCTTAATGAAATGTAGACCATCCTAGCTCTCTTCTTGTACTTTGGTATTTCAAGCTGTGCTTGAGGCTCCTCCTCAATACCAAGTACTATGTCAATAACATCTTGGAGTATCAAAATAGACTCCATTCTAACCTTCCAAATTGAGTTATTAGAGGTATTTAGTCTTTCACCTGCTTCTAGGAGATATCCTCCCACAGATGCCATTATGTGAAGACTTCTTAGTTATTGGACAGTAATATGTTTGAGCTTGTTCCCATCAGACTTAATGTTCCTGCTCTCTTTCACTATAGGTATTTTCAAGGATGTACTACCCTCCTTTGTGAAAAACTTGCAACTGTATTTGAGAATGATCTCAAATATTCCACAAAACAAGATTATTTAGATCAGACACACAAAGTGGATTGAGACACTTTGGCAAGTTTGAATCCTACTTTTGGCACCTGTCAAATGCTTCAAAAGAAACACTATTGATACTCATAGGCTCAAAGGGTGTTCAATTACTTCAAACTTAGTCTTGATATTCAGTTTCTTGTGTAGGATGCTCAAAACAATGGACTCAGAACAAAGCAAGGTTGAATCAAATCAAAATGTAGTCACTTAGATTTTGGACCTATCCCTATCCTCTTTAAGAGCTTATAACTCTTGACACACACATCAGATTGATTTGGTTTTAATTTCTATGGAAAGTACACATCATAAGCTTTCCATCAAGCTATAAGATCACTATCTTTGGATCTACAGGCAAGGAGTTAGAAGGGACTGAAAATCTCTGATTTTCACACGTGCGGAATTCCAAAATTCCGTACTACCACTTTTCAGATCTGAAAATTCAGTTCCAATCCGATCCAAATACACTTCAAAGAAAGATGAGAAAAAGTGTAAAACTACTTTTTTTGTTTGATTTAGCTCCCTATTTCTTGTACAATCAAAGATGTTAGCATGCAAAGCTCAATTTGGCTCTGATAACATGACAAAATTTTCAGAATTCACACGTGTGGGGAGGATCCAAAAGTATGATAGATCTAATTAAGCTTTATGATTAGCACAATAACCTGATTCTCGATTGATTAGCAAGATCTAGTACAAAAGTTATGGCTTAACCACAATCTAGCATGCTAAGCATCAGAGACTGATAGCAATAAATCATAAATGAGTAAAAGTACAAGAAATTAGTGTATTAGCATTAGCGTCAACACGAGTTAGAGAGAGAAAGATAGAGAGATATCAAGCAAAAATGGTGTGGATCCAAAATGGCGAAAGATAGCTACAAAGCTTTGGTTCTTCATTACAAATTATGAGGAGAGCTACACATATTTATGGAGTTTGAGGTAGCTTGAGGTAGAACCACATCCATCCACCATTTGATGACATCTAAAGTGAAAACTAGAGTCTTTGTGACATTTGTCACATCTCCCAAATTGGTATAACAACACTAAAGCAATACCAAAAAGACTGAGTCAGATCGTGTGCAAACTACAAATACGACAATTTTTTTAAAAAAAAGAGCCAAATGCTATAGATTCTAAAATAAAAATGGTACACACTATAAATCTCAATAGACCAATTTGGATGATTTTAGAATGAAAATGAGACACTAGGTATTAAAGAACCTATTTTGGTAGTCTGTTGTATCAAAATTGTTACACGATAAGTTCCAATAGTACCAATACAAACATTCAATACAAATATTCAAACATTCAATACAAATATTACTTCATTACAAACAGTCAATACAAATATTGCTTTATTAGTAGGAATCAATGTCAAACGACTTCGAGGCTTCTATCTTAAAACAAAAAAGCAAACCAACATGTACTAACAAGTACCAATAGTATCAAACTTTGGTAGTCGAGGGTTTCAAAAAATGTCAAAATGCAATCAGACATAATTTTCTTGTTGTTGCACATTGTACATTGAATAGTTGTTTATAAGCTTTTAAAATACCAAAGTACCACATATAAAATATTAGTCGTGCAAAAACTACCGCAAGTCTCAAAGTACAAAACAGTAGTTTTTAAAACACCTGAAATATCACAAGTACCAAAAGTCCCAAAATATTTAAAAGCACCAAACAGCTAAATGCTAGTAGTACCAAAATGTTGCAAGCAACAAATTGAAGAAACGTTTAAAAACTACCAAAACTATCAAAAGCACCAAAGAGCAACAAACAATAGTACTTTCTGCACAACAGAAGTACAAAATGTTCCATGAGGTCCAAACAACAAAAAGAAAAGTTATTTAAAAAGAATATAGAGTACCCAAAGTACCAAAAATATAACTTACACAAGTTTTCATAAGTACCAAATAGAAAATAAATAGTTGTTTATAAGCTTCTACAAGTACCAATAGTCCCAAAAGTCCAAAAGAGCAAAATATCAGGTGAGTAAGAACTACAAAACACAGCAAGAGGTTGTTATATTTACACAAGCTAGTTTGCACAATTACCACTTGTAAATGACTTTGAGGCCATGTTGTGGGATGTCACACGTGCCAAAAGCATAGGATACCTTATTCTAAGTCAAATCATCAACCTAGCTTTGGAATGGTACCTTTGGGATATGTCCAAAGAGTGCATAGATAGAGTAGAGAAAAAGTAGGAGCTAAAAATAGCATTTTTCTCATTATGTTTGGACCTCAAGGCATTGATTCTAAATAGGGTGGATCAAGTTGATCTTTAGGTTAGGTTATGATGAATACATAGAAGCCCTAATATGCTCAGATCCGAGCCCTACATGTATAAATATGTGATGGGATTTCCATCCAATTATGAGCAAAATCGAGATTTTCCTTCTTGACTAGTTTGTGTCTATGATTTGATTGATGAATGCTATTGGCATAGGATTTTTTGTGATGATTGAATGAGTTAGGAGTTGAAAGTACAGTACACAGGCAACAACAGACTGTACTTTCACACGTGTGAAGAGTTTTGGAGCTAATTCATGGAGTTCAAGCCAAGATAAGCTACGAATCAATGCATTGATTAGTAATCTAGCTTCTAGATCTTGTTTGGATCTTAAGTAGGTGTTTTCTCCATCATTTCTAGGATCAAATGGGATTATTTTGCTGCATTTTTATTAGAGGTGGAGTGTGTATCTACAGAACCAAAGAACATGAGTATCAAAGATCAGTTTCAACAGTGCCAAAGAATAGCAGTAGCAAGAAAATGGAAATCCAAAAAAAAGGACCTGAGAGTCATCAAGAAGATGTATTGGATGCTTGACAACACTCTTTCTTCCAATCCTTTGTCAGCATATGTCTTTTTTGTTGGGGGGACACTCGAGTTTCTAAGACCTATACTGATAATCATCTAGGCATTCAAGATTCGATAGCCACAACAAATATCTCACTACTATCACGAAAAATGATCAAGTACAAGAGAGATTGACAATCTTAGGGAACAAATACAAGATGCATTATATGATAAGGACTTGTATATTTCACACTTTTTATCGCATGTGTTGATTGTCAAACATAAGATTTTATTTAAATGTCATGACATAACCCCTGATGCAGGACATCCCGGTATACACAGGACTCTGGACTTGGCTAAGATGGGAATTTTATTGGCCAAAGCTCAAGCCATATGTCGAGTCATATGTTGTTGAATGCAAGCCCCTATCAACTAGCAAAGGCTGAATGCCATAAGGCTGGTGTTCTGTTGCATCTTGTTAGATATCCCAGATAAGAAATGGGAAAACATATCTATGGATTTTGTATTTGGACTTTTAAAGACCCAATGACAAAATGATTCTATTTCGGGTTGTAGTGAAACGGTAACTAAGTAGCTGCATTCATACTAGTCAAGTCAACTATAAAGGCTTCTGTTTTAGCCCAGATCTTTGTTGAAAGATTATTTCGGTTCTATGGTCTGCCAAGTGATATTGTTAGTGATAGAGATCCTAAGTTCACAGGTCACTTTTGGTCAGCAGTATTCCATAAACTAGAACTTCTTTGAGTTTAAGTTCTTCTGAGTAATCCTGAATTAGATGGCCACGACAGAAAGGGCTAATCAAACTATGGAAGATATTTTGAGGATGTATGTTTCTCACAGGCAATCTCATTGGGAAGATTATCTCCCACTGGTTGAGTTTGCATATAATAGTAGAAAACATTCAGCTATAGGTTACATTCCTTTTATGCTTATGTACGGTTTTCAACCTAGATCCTTAGTAAATGTTGATGACAAAGTCTATTAAGATCGAGAGAAGGTTGCTGATTTTTTTGCATGATATGCAAGAAATGTTGCAAGTGGTAAAGGATAGTATTCGAACGAGAAGTGCTAGGATAGAGCTAAACACACTTTCCGATCTTAAGAGATCTTTAAAGATGATGATTGGGTAATTTAGTGATTCCAAAAGATCTAAGACATTACGTACAAGGAAGCATTATAAGTTGTCTATCCCTTATTGTGGAACCTTTCAGGATTAGTACGTAGAATTGGTTCTTTGGTGTATGAACTCGACTGCCTCCACCCAGTATTTCATGTAATGTCAATTTGAAACTAAGTTTACATGAGGTGATAACAGTTGGATCGGTCGTGGATTTATCCCATTTGGAAGATTTATCGCTTAATGTACCTTTGGAACTTGAGAAAGTGCTCAGAACCAGAGATAAACATTTGAGAAATTGTTCTATCTCTGAGCGCTTAATTCAGTGGAAGGGTTGTATTGAGAATGATGATTCATGGGATAGAGTGGGATTTGTAAGCAGGATCTAAGGAGCTTCCCTTATATAATCTCTTCGGGGGACTGTACTCTTGGTCTTTGAGAGTATGAATTAATTTTTAAGATCCTGTTGGGAAATTAGAACACTTAAAGTTGTGATTACATTTAGCATAAGTTGTCTACTAGACTGTTTTGCATTTAGCAGCTGATTGTGACGGGAGAGTTGTTCCACAATATCCCTACTCTCTTCTCCCTCCGCGTTCTTCTATCTCCCTTGCCCCATCAATTTTATCGCTTGCGTAAAACCAACAACTTATTAGAAAATTGTCTTTCTTTCTTGTTGTGAAGAAAGGTTTTCAAAAAATCTTGTATTCGATTGAATATGTCGCTGAGGAGCAACTGCTTTCTTTTGGCCTCAAATCTTTGACTTAATTGCACATTCCCATTTGAATCTTGGACATTGAAAATAGAAGCATCTTGTCA